>JAKKIB010000188.1:0-262500 GCA_023089585.1 Melophagus ovinus
GAAAAACTTGAAAGAGACTGAAAAAATACAAAAAAAGCTAACTGTATATGTGATACGGGAGCTAACAAGATAAGAGACTAATTAAAGAGAATACAGACGCTAAATGAACGTAAATACCTGCTAAAAGAGATAAAAAAGAAAGGCATACCTAAATATGCAAAAAAACTAACAAAGAAACTATAAAAATGACTGTATATGTGATAACGGGAGTAACATGATAAGAGACTAATTAAAGAGAATACAGACGCTAAATGAACGTAAATACCCTGCTAAAAAGATATAAAAAAAGAAAGGCATACCTAAATAATGCGAAAAACTAACAAAGAAACTATAAAACACAATGTATACCATAAATACAAAAAAAAAGGAAAAAAACACGATAAGGGAACTTAACATATGTGAAAAACTTATCAAAAACACGAAAAAGGTAAATTCGAAGAAATAGGGTACTAAAAATACTGATATCCTACATGAAAAACAGTAAAAACATCAAAAGAATCTAAGAAAATACAAAAGGAACCAACTGTATACATGAAAAAAGAAAAAACACGCGATTAGAATTCTAAGAAAACTGATAATCTGCATAAGAGAAGGAAAAACTTGAAAGAGACTGAAAAAATACAAAAAAAGCTAACTGTAATGTGATAGCGGGAGCTAACAAGATAAGAGACTAATTAAAGAGAATACAGACGCTAAATGAACGTAAATACCCTGCTAAAAAGAGATAAAAAAGAAAGCATACCTAAATAATGCCAAAAACTAACAAAGAAACTATAAAAATGACTGTATATGTGATAACGGGAGTTAACATGATAAGAACTAATTAAAGAGAATACAGACGCTAAATGAACGTAAATACCCTGCTAAAAAGAGATAAAAAAGAAAGGCATACCTAAATAATGCCAAAAACTAACAAAGAAACTATAAAAATGACTGTATATGTTATAACGGGAGTTAACATGATAAGAGACTAATTAAAGAGAATACAGACGCTAAATGAACGTAAATACCCTGCTAAAAAGAGATAAAAAAGAAAGGCATACCTAAATAATGCCAAAAACTAACAAAGAAACTATAAAAATGACTGTATATGTATAACGGGAGTTAACATGATAAGAGACTAATTAAAGAGAATACAGACGCTAAATGAACGTAAATACCCTGCTAAAAAGAGATAAAAAAGAAAGGCGTACCTAAATAATGCGAAAAACTAACAAAGAAACTATAAAAATGATAATGCCTAAATTAAAATACTAATATGTATATGTCTTATTACTACTGAAAAATATTAAAAAAAAAAGATGAATTCCAGAAAAAATAAACAAAGCCAATTTAGTATCCGAAAAATCCTTTTAAAATTTAACATGCAACATGAATGTATTTAATCTTTTTACAAAATGAAGCAAAAATTTACAATAGTATAAAAAACCCCTGAAAGTTTCTCAAAGTATCCTTTATTCTTTATTATATGTGTATTTAGTATATGTGTATATACTGTATTAAATGATCTAAAATATAGAAAAATAAAAATGTTCCTAAAAAGTCCTTTTAAAAAATTATTATACATTATCGATGCATATATTTATTGTATAAGAATTCTGTATATTAAAACCAAAAGCGGTACTTAAAATACCTTTAGTTTTGCTACATAATTGTATATGAATGTATTTATTATGAAATGAATGAAAAAATAAAAGAAAAAAACAAAGTTTCCTAAAAAATTCCTTAAAAATGAGTGAATGTATATAAAAATATTTTTATAATGAAATTAAGCAAAAAAGTAAATGAAAAATGCTCAAGAAATTCTTTCAAAATTAATTGTTATGTATGTGTATGTATTTATTGCGAAATTAATCAGAAATGTAAAGAGCACAAAAGGTTCTTAAGAAAATCTTTCAAATTTATTACGTATTTATTGTACTAAATGTATGGAAAAATAAAAGAAAAATAAGTGAATACAGAAAGAGTTCCTAAAAATTTTTTTTTAATTATTGAATTATATGTGAAAATATATTTATTACGAAATTAATCAAAAAAGTAAACAGAAAAAATGCTCAAGAAATTTTTTCAAAATTAATTGCTAGTATTTGCATATATTTATTGTAAAGTTAATTAAAAGTATAAAAAAAAGCAAACTTTTCAAGAAAATCTTCAAAATTTATGACATTGTACGTATGTACGTTTTTATTGTATTAAATGAATGAAAAATAAAAAAAAATGCACAAACATAAAAGATTTTTAAAAAATTCCTTAAAAATTATTGAATCATATGCAAAAATAAATTTATTACGAAATTAATCAAAAAAAGAAACAAACAAAAATTCTCAAGAAATTTTTTCAAAATTAATTGTTATGTATGTGCATATATTTATTGTGAAATTAATTAAAAATATAAAAAAGCAAGTTTCCCAAGAAAATCTTTATAATTTATGACGATGTATGTATGTACGTATTTATTGTATTAAATGAGTCAAAAATTTTAAGAACAAGTAAGGATACTCAAAATATTCTGTAAAAATTATTATGTAGCTTGCATGCATGTGCATATTATATAAAAAGAATCAACAATATTAAATGGTAATGAAAATTATGTTTGTAAAAATAATAAAATAAAAAAGAACTCACCGCATTGTATAAGAAGCTGGTAATTCTTAAGTGAGACGCAATATTATTGTAGAAATTTTTTTAATTGTACTTTAATATATATTTATTATGTTGCAGTTATGTTACACTTATGTTACTATTTTATAAATAATTTTACTATTTACATATGCTAACTCTTTATATATATAAGTAATAATGTGTTCTTTCTTTTTTCCTTTCACTTTCACTTTCTCTTTTTTTGTTTTTACGACACATTTTTTTCTTCTATTTATATGCTTCACTATTGTTCACTTCACATTTATAGATTTTCTTTATTTTTCCTATTATTCTCTTTTTTGTTACAAATCTTTGCTTTTAATTTCTTATTTTCCTATTTCTAATTCACAATAATCCTTTACTTCCTTCTTTTCATATATATTTTCATCATACGTTTCATATTATTGTTCAATTCACGTTTATGTTTTTCTTTCCTTTTTTATGTTTAATATTTATTTTTCCTATTAATTTCAAGTTTTAGTATTTTTAATTCACATTAATGCCTTTGCTGTTTTTCCTTTTAATATATATACATATGTATGTTTCACTATTTTTCCGTTCAGATTTATGTATTTTCTTTCTTTTTCATTTTATTTTCTTTTTAGTACACACTTTTTTCTTTTTTTTATGTTTCACTATTTTTATTTAACACAGTTCCTTTTTTCTTCATATAATTTCACAATATATTTATGTATTATCACTCTTTATACATAAATTAATTATATTAATCCTTTTTCTTTTTCCTTCTTTTTATTCTATATATAATTATTCATTTCCTTCGTCCTTCCTTTTATTATCTTTTTATTATATGCTAATTTTTTTATATTCATGTTTTACAGTCCCCTCTTATTTCACATTTTTCCTTTTCTTATTTTTTTTTTTTCATTTTTACTGCACATTTTTATCTTTTTTTTGTTTATAGGCTACACAATTTTTCACTTCACATTTATTTATTTTCTGTCTTTTTTCTCTTGTTTCCCTTTTCTTCTTTTTGTTTTTAATATTTATTTTATTATTATTTTATTTTTATTTTTTTTATGATTAACTATATTTATCCACATTTATTCTTTTCTTTCCTTTTTTCTATTTAATATTTATTTTTCCTAATAACTTTTTGTTTTTTATTTTTAATTAAAATTAATCTTTTGGTTGTTTTTCCTTTTAATATATACACACACGTACATGTTTTATTTTGTTTTTATGTTGCGCTAATATTAACGCACTTTTTTCCCTTTGTTATAAGAATATTTTCTATATTTTCATGCACTTAACTATTTCATTATACGCGTTAATATCTTTTTTTTCTTTTATAAATATTTTCACTATTATTTTCATGTGCTTTACTGTTAAGCGCACAAGCCTTTCCTTTTTGTTATGTATAATTTTGCTTTTTCTCATGTATTACTACTACATTTTATATATATATAATAACTTTTAAGCACTGCATTATTCCAATTTCTTTTTTCTTAAAATTGAAAATAAAATTCCACGAAATATTTAAAGTGTTAAATCTACTCCCAAAGGTGTTTACTAACTTATGATCAAATGCGAACTGAAATTAGGAACGAATAAAATTGCATACGCAAATCATTACTTTAAAGCAACGGTATTTTTATTACCTGATTATGTAATATGTAAGACATTACTAATAACACCTTTGATATTAAGCGATTATAGCCGAATTATTTTAGCCTTTTGTATACATATAGCTAAAATCCTAAAGTTGCTTAAAAATACGTCAACAAATTATGTATAAACATTCTGAAATGTATATAACCTTATATTACATAAAAACATGTTCGTGACATTGTGCCTAAAATTTGGTTATAAACAAATCGTTTATAATATGTTTCCATTTTAGTAAATGTATAGATTGATTTCCGGAAACAATGATGCCAAAATTTGTTTCTTAACATATTTTATTTAAATTGTCTAATATATGTTTCTATTATATGTTTAGAAACACACAAGTAACATATAAAAATTACTTAGACATAAACAAATACTACATTATTATTATTATTATTATTATTATTATTATTATTATTATTATTATTATTATTATTATTATTATTTGCTTTTTTTTGTATAATTGGGTTTATGAACAAATGATGTGCATTTACTAATTCTCTACATGCAATTATAAAATATACTAATCCCCTTGTGTTCGCAAATAAGGATTTTCCCATATTTTAATTATTTTTACATATATATTTTAATAATTCTTTTAATTTATTAAATTCACGCACGAATGTAATCAGCTGTTCTAAAAATGTTTTAAATGTACAAACAAAAAACTAAATTTTCAAATATTTGCAAAGCAGTGAAAATTAATTATAGTTTAAAAAAATATTATTGCAAGAGCAATGCTTACACATACTTTTATATGTTAACAAGCTATACGAAATAAGGTCGTCAAAAATATTAATGATAAATTTGCGTATATGTGCTCACATTACTTAAGAAAAAATTGATCGTATTACGGCAATATTCTTTAAACAATATTGCTTAGTACATTTTTTTAGTTGTGATTTTTGCTGAAATAGTTTTCAATTATATATGTGATATATATATATATATATATATACGTATATATACATATATATACAATAAGACTTCCCAATACCATGGGTTACGACGTAAACCGGTTTCAGGGTGGTGTTGATGAGGAATTGACATGTCCCATATGTTCAGGTGTTTTGGAAGAACCTGTACAGGCTGTTATGTGCGAACATGCTTTTTGTAGAGCTTGTATACATCAATGGTTAGCACGCCGACATACATGTCCTGTAGACCGTAATTCGTTGACTTACACAAATTTGAGAGCTGTACCTAGAATATTAAGAAATTTATTGTCACGATTATCTATTACGTGCAACAATGCTGCTCACGGTTGTACAATGGTGCTTAAATTAGATGCACTTAGCTCTCATTTAGAGGAATGTGAATTTAATCCGAAGAGGCCATTACCATGTGAAAAAGGTTGTGGCTTTGTTATACCGAAAGATGAGTTAAAAGACCACAATTGTATTCGTGAATTGCGTACAATGATTGTATCACAGCAGCAAAAAATGAGTGATTTTGAAACCGAGATAACTGACCAAAATTTAATTATAAATGAATTGAAAAGAGAATTACAGTTATTTAAAGATTTTATGCGTGCTATGCGTGTTTCAAATCCGGCAATGCGAGCAATAGCGGATCAAATGGAGCGTGATGAAGTTATACGTTGGAGTAGTACTCTAGCAAGGGCACGCGTGACTAGATGGGGTGGCATGATTTCAACACCGGATGAAGCTTTACAAATGATGATTAAACGGGCTCTATCTGAATCTGGATGCCCGCCACATATATTGGATAATTTAATGGAAAACTGTCATGAAAGACGTTGGCCTCGTGGCCTATGTTCTTTAGAAACTAGGCAAAACAACAGACGTGTATATGACAACTACATATGCCGTCGAGTACCCGGTACGTTTAACAAAATTTCCTCTTGCAAAAGTTTAAATACACTATTTGGGATCCAAAGTGTAATAAGTTTGCATGTGTATATATAAAATTTAAGTATATCTATTTTTTATACTAATCGATGCAAAGTTTTTTTTTGGATTGATTTAAAGCAGTCCGTTTGATGTCTGTCTACGAGTACTTATTTGTTTACAAAAAAAAAAAAAATTGTTTGTGTTAAAAAAAATTGTTGGTGTTGACAAGATTGATATGTTGACACAAAGAGTAACGCTACTTGAGATTTACAGGTAGATTTTATCACGTAAAAGTTATGAAGACGACATGTTATCAAAATTAAAAGTTTTTAATGACATTAAACGTACTTTGTGAACTCACTGTAAATTTTAATTTAGTTCGGTTTATTTTTTAAAGTAATTTTTGCAATTAAATTTTCAAAGTTGTCGAAACAGGGGCTTAAATTATTAAGTTAATAATATTTTATTTGAAAACTGAATAATCGGTCTCAATGTTTTCACTTGTTTGTATAAAAGGTAAACAAGCTGTTTTAGTTCTTAGCTGCGATAATGCTCACATGTCGGAGGATGTTATTGTGGAACCCGGATTGGTAATGATTTTCGCTCACGGTATAGAGTAAATTATTCCGGCCAGTTATACCAAACTGAATTATACATATAAATTTACTTACAGTAAACTAAGTTTTTCTTTGCGTATTATAGTATATATTTCTTGGTGTATTATTTGAATACTAATATCATTCACTTTTGTTTTGTAAATACTATTTTCTAATAAATTTAAACGTATGAAATGTTGCAATTTTATTTTATCAAGAATATCATTATTGGTGACAAAAACGCTCCTAGTACATTATCATACTTTTTTGCAATGTGCATCTCAAAATTTCCCTCTCTAAGTTATGATATATCTTTAAAAATAGTTGTGCCTCTCAACAAATTTAGTTTTTTGATGTTTATATACATATTTAGTAGAAATTTCATTCACGTGTAAAATTCGCGATTTTTAGTAATTTTTTCGCATTACTATTGTTTTAATTGTTCCACATTGCTGTAATTAAATCGATAGAATTTTTTTTCAAGAATTGTTAATTGTATCATTAAGTGATTCTTTGGTTCTATGTAAGTATCTTAATAGATGTTTACTATTTTACATATTTCGTATGAATTAAAAATTTACAAATGAAAGGCGAAATTGTTAAAGTTGAAAGGCAATAATTAAAACAAAAGTGCGTACCATAGTAAAATTATGTAATTGCTGAAACTAAAATTGAATTTTTAAAGATGTGAGGCAAAAAATTACATTTCAATACAATTTTCATCAAAATATTGCATTTCCTATTGCAGTTTAATTATAGCGATAGGAAAAATTGAAAAGCGAAAATGTTTACCACATTAATTGAGGCAGCAAAAAATTCGTCATTACGATCACCTTTTACCAAAGTACAATGTGAGCAAAACTTTGATAGAACAGAGCCTAAACGCCATATTTTGGCAGCGAATGCTGCTAATGACTCTTGCGAATTTGGAAGCCCAAAATATTTTGCTCTATGTAGTATTGGTGGTATTTTATCATGTGGTTCAACGCATACTTTAGTTGTTCCATTAGATTTGGTAAAGTGTCGTCTACAAGTTGATCAAGCTAAATACAAAAACTTATATACGGGTTTTAAAATCACTGTGGCTGAAGAAGGCGTCAAAGGTTTAGCAAAAGGTTGGGCTCCTACTTTGTTTGGCTATTCGGCACAGGTAAGTTAAAATTTATTCTTATTATTAACAAGGAAAACATAAAATTATCAAAAATAAGTACTTTGAAAGATAGACATTTTAAGAGAAGTGGAGAATATATATATAAGCGGGGTGCAGTATTTATTTTCCATGAGTTATTTCTTGCCATGTGGGATAAACTCTTATTATAAAGCATGTGAAATGAGTTAAGTGCTAATTTTACTTCACATTCGCAAATGGTACAACTATTGCTTTTGAAGTAATTTACTTCATGTTCAACTCTATAATTTTCAAATAAATGCCATAAAGTGCTATCTCTAAAATATTTCAAAAATTATTTTTCATTAATTCTTAATGTCACTAACAAATTTTAGAAGAGCGTGCACATAAAAGTGTAATAAACAATCTGAAAAATGGCATTACCATTGCCATCATACAAGTCTACTGTCGATCTTGCAAACCCAGATGCAGTACGAAAACGTATGGTTGTTTATGATTTGATTCAACAATTGAAATGGGGCGATTACATGGATTTATTAAGCACCTGGGCAGCTTATATGCATTTCATTAAATTATGTTTAGGTAATATCTATAATATTCAACCTGAACTATATCTACGTACGGGCATAACATTCCCAGTGCTCTCTGTTTTCATAACAATTGGTCTTACCATTCAGAATATGTGTGTTATGTTAAATTGTTTTCGAATTATGCGCCGACGGCGACCGAATGCTATTATTGTGGATTATATTGATTTAATATACCAGGCCTTTGTTGATGAAGATGAACCTTTGAATATCATGTTCCGTTGTCATATAGCGTCTTGGATGCAATATTTTGCGCGTGGCGTATTGTCCATATATTGTTATAGCAATTGTTACCTAATCTTTAAACTATCAATTCACAAAATATTTACTAATTATATAAATACAGTATCATATGCATTGCGCGTGTTAGTGATTTGTTCAATAACTTTAATGCTGATTATAATAAGTATACCGTCACGTTTAAATCAATTCCGATTCTTATCAACATTTGGTAATATATTATTTGTCATTGCAATGGGAATGTCCTTAAAATATATGTTTGTAACCGAATATAGTGTAGAACCATTTAGGGATTATGCCTACATAGGTAAGGAGTGGCCTGAATCAATATACACGTTACCATTTTTTACACATGGAGTCTCCTTCGTGCTTACATTAAACAGTCAAATGAAACAAAAGAAAGCATTAATTCGCGCACCCTACGTCATACATATATCTGTAGCTGTTATAGCAGCTTTTGTATGTGTACAAAGTTATTTTTTAAATGCCATATATGGTGACGATTGGATAGACTATCCAAATAATTTCTTAGACGATGGCTATTACGGAAAAACACTGGTAGCAATATTTCGGGTAAGCCAGTTGCTTACTGTACCCATATATTTACATATACTGGAGAATTCAGATGTTAAAACAAAACTTCAAAACCAACGTGAATCTCTATTTTGGAGGGTGCTGAAGAAAACCAGTATTTTGCTGCTTTTTCCTCTATTTGCATTGACACATCAAGTTGGTACCTTTAGCGATTATTTAAGTGTCATTTCTGCTATAATACTAAATATTATATTACCAGCTATTATTGAATGGCGAGTACTTTATGAGAAACATTTTATTGTTTTCAAATGGCGTTTAGTACGTATTTACCTCACAATCATATTGGGGCTTATAATGATGTGTTGCAGTATTTACAACATTCATATGAAGGAACAATTAGACCATGAGTTATTTCTTGAACATCATTCTCATGGTCTTGTTAAAGGCCATAAAAATTATTTTACATACAATACTTTAATTGATGGACTGCGTCTTAATTAGACGTGTGATTTGTTTAGCTAATATTTTAGATAAATTTTTTCATAAGGCATTTGTAAGACATTTATAACCTCTTACCTGTATTTTTATGTCAAGATGCGTGGTTTGTGAGAAATATGTAAAACCTAGAAAATTTCAAAATAAAACCATTTTTTATTAAGTACATCCATTTACGATCTTTTTTAAATCTTTTTCTGTATCTTACCTGTACATTTACTTTGTTCTAAACCATAGAATTTTTGAAATACTTTGAAAATTTTTTGTGCAAAGATTTAGTTTAGCGTTCAGGGTGAAAGGATTGCAATCGACGAGCATGAGCGGATTAGTGTTGCGATGATTCTTCTTGCACGCCTTAATTTGAAAAAAGTGATTATGTGAAAATAATTTATATTTTAACTAGTTTTTGAAATCGCTAAAATTATTGTTGTAACACATTTACTATGCGCATCAAATACGAAGCAAATTGGTTGACACGAACTTTAAGAATCGCTTGAGGGTTAGCATTTTTTCTTCATTGTTTTTCTTGAATTTATAATCATGGTACGCGAAATAGGGGACATACATAACAGTTGTTTGTAATCGACTATAACCTAACTTGTTTAATAAAATTATTTATCGGATTTTTTTTTAACTATTTTTAACTAAATATACGAAATTTTTTTGTATCTTATTTTCAAACCTCAAACCAAAGGGTATGTGTAAATTTGGTTTGTATGAAGTTTTCAAAGTCTATTATGCTAATATTTTGGGAGAGGAGAATGCGTACTTGTACCGTACATGGCTATATTTGGCGGCTTCAGCATCGGCTGAATTCTTTGCCGATATTGCTTTAGCACCATTTGAAGCAGCTAAAGTTAAAATACAGACGACTCAAGGCTATGCTAATACTATGCGTGAAGCCATGCCAAAGATTATAAAAGAAGAGGGTGCTGGAGGCTTCTATAAGGGTTTGGTTCCTTTATGGATGAGGCAAATTCCTTATACCATGATGAAATTTGCATGTTTTGAAAAGACCGTCGAATTGTTATATAAATATGTTGTACCCAAACCACGTGCAGAGTGTTCAAAAGGTGAACAATTAGTGATTACGTTTGCAGCTGGATATATAGCTGGCGTTTTTTGTGCTATTGTTTCTCATCCAGCAGATGTAGTAGTGTCTAAGTTAAATCAAGTAAAAGGATCGACTGCCTTACAAGTCGCTCAATCATTAGGCTTTATGGGTATGTGGAACGGCTTAATGCCACGTATCATTATGATTGGCACTCTCACTGCCTTACAATGGTTTATATATGATGGTGTTAAAGTGGCATTACGTATACCGCGCCCTCCTCCACCAGAGATGCCAGCATCTTTAAAAGCCAAATTAGAAAAAAGTAAAACCGCTTAAATTGAAAACATAACCAATTAAACTACTATGATACCATAGTACAAGTTGTTAGTTGAAGTGCACCGGAAAAGGAACATATATTTGGCGAAGCTATTTCTATACTACAGTTATTTAGACAACGCATTATTTTCGAAGTAAAACAAAATAGAAAAAGGTTTAAATTATGTGATTCCAATAATGTATTTACCATTCCACAAGGCGAGCGGGATAGCATTTTGTAATACGCTTGTACAAATCGTATACGTATATTTTTAAATTTATTTTTAGTCTGAACGTGTGAAATAAGATATAGAAATTCCCAATTATCTTTTAAATTGCATTTTAGGAAATATATACGTTTTCCAAAATTTTACTTAAAAAATATAATATTATTGCTAAAATAGAGAGAAGTATGCAATTAACATGTAAACTGTAATTCTTTTAATAGTCCAGTATAAAAAATAAATGTCATTTCAAGCTACAAACAGCTAAACAGCTAAAATTAATAACAAATGTATAATGCATTCATATTTTTTGGGATGTCAATCCGTTATGGTTCTCATATTAAGCGCAACTAATGAAACAGAACATAATGAATTTAATAAGGGCACTTAAGATGCACCAATGGGCCACTTCTGTATAGTCCTTTCTATTCTTAGAATAACTATATATAATTTCTTATATTACAATGCACTGTTACATTAAAAAAGTCTACAACTTTTACTATATTTTTGGGAAAATACGCACAGACACTTTGATATACTACAATTGCAATCACCATCATTTTCCATTTAATGGACATTTTAACTCTTTTGAAATTGAGTATTTATCTTTACTTTCCATTTACCATTTTGCTATCATATTATATTGCACGTAAACTAAACTTAAGATTTCTTTTTGCTTCGTTTTTATCTTGAACCGCCACCTCAAATTTAATTACTCTGACAATTTTATTAGGAGGAAACTATTTCTATAAAAGATACGTGTTTTCTACGAAATGATTATATATTTCAACATACCTTCGCTGGAAAATTGGTGTAATGGGCTCTTTTAAGATTTCCAAATAATGTTCCGGCGAAATTACTAAGTTCAATGATGATCTGTTTGCTCGACTCGAATCTCATTTCTCTATTTTTTCACATTTGAAAGTAATAAATAATCGACGGAGGCAAAGTAGAGCATTTCGAAAGAAATAAGGAAATATACTGGACCATCTATCTCCACAAGAAAATTTACAGTTTATGGCGAACCCGGGTACCTCACATTTTATTTATTCCATTTTTCTTATTACTTGTTGAGATATATGAATTAATACGTTACTCTTAATACCTGCACGTTTACTAACATGAAATTTTCTCATTTTTTAAAATAAAGAGTGGTAACTCTATAATAATGATATATATGTTTCATCTGGTTAACACTTTAATTAAAATAGAAAGTTGAAAAAAAAGTACAATTACGTGTTCGTAATGAAAAAAGGAGGTAGACAGAATTATCTACTGCACCATAAATTTCGCAAAAATTCGATATAAGAAGCAAAAAAAAGTAAAAACTTAAAAATAACTAAGGCAGTCAAAGGGACTTTGACCCTTTCATTGTATAAACTAAAAGCGAAAAGAAATTGCATATATATAATATAATAGAAACGCGAACACTTGTCTAAACTAATAAAACGAGAAAGTCCAAAAAATTAAAAATCTAGAACAAAAAGAAAATGAGCCTAGTGTGGACATTAATAGCCGGTTTCCTCTATGCTGAAATTGTAATCACTCTATTGTTAGTTTTGCCTATAGCCAGCCCATATAAATGGAACCGTTTCTTTAAATCCAAATTTTTAGCTATGCTGGGCAGTCAAGCCCATTTATATTTTTTCTTAATTATGGGCGTGTTAATATTATCCTTATTAGATGCAATACGAGAAATGCGTAAATACTCTAACACCGATCATCAATCAGATATTCATTTAAATGTTGAGATGCAGCACAGTATGCGTCTATTTAGGGCCCAACGTAATTTTTATATATCTGGCTTTGCTATATTTCTCGTATTGGTTATACGGCGCTTGGTTACATTAATTTCGGTTCAAGCAAATCTTTTAGCACAAAGTGAGGCATCGATAAAGCAAGCACAATCAGCCTCAAACGCTATGCGCAAATTAATGGAGGAACGTAATGTTGAAAAAGCCGATGAAGCTAAAACTGATGAAGATAAAGCTGTGGAGGAGGTAAGGGCTAACAAATTTATTTAAATTCAAAAAAAGCAAACTTAAAATTTAATGGAGTAAACAATAATGGAAACTTAATTTTTTTTCTTATTTCTTAATTGGCTTCTATGTTTTATTTTATTTTAGGCAACAAAATTGAAGCAACGCATCCATGAATTGACAGCTGAATTAAATCGTGAAAAGAAAGATAAGGAAGCTCTTAAATCTCAGGCTGACAGCCTTAATCGAGAATATGATCGTCTTACCGAAGAGTATAGTAAGTTGCAGAAAAAGATTGTTATCGGTGGTGAAACTCACAAGGAAGGTGTTGATAAAAAATCTGAGTGAAGTAAATTAAGCGAAAGTAAGAAATAACGATACTACGCCCAGTTTTGTCTTTCTCTGTTTATTTATTAAGTTAAATAAAATAATTTTTTTGTTGCATTTTTCTTCCATTTTTTTTTTATCTATGTATGCACCCCGTTCGTTATTCATCTTTAAATATACGAAACGATACTTGTTTTTTGGTTATTTTGGTTGACTCCAACACGAAAGAACCACACAATATGTTTTCTTAAGAAAAAAAAAACACTGAATAAAGCAAAGAATAAATTCGAAAAGAGTTCAAATTGATTGTAATTGATAATAAATGAAATACATAGAAACAATTTGTGTAAATTAGTTCTCAAGTAAAAATCACATTATCTTTCGTGCTTCGTTGCATTCTAATTTCACACATTTTCGTTGTGTCTTAAAATCATTTTTACCTTTATACTACTAATGTCTATGCAATTTTAGTCTTAGTTCCTTTCCTTTTACCCTCTCTTAATTTAACAAAATTATCCAGAAGATGGCAAGAATATTTGCCAAAATTTTTGTATGGTGAATATAGGAAACGTTTTCGCAATTGAATATGATATTGAAGTGTACCTATTTGACCATTTCTAATCCCACCAAAAACTAATTGAAAAACTTGAACTTAATGATTTTACGTAATGCCACCATTTTGCTGGTATATATAAACAATCGCCACGTTGTAAAGTTAAATGATAAAATTTTACATTTGCCACTAATGGATAGCACTCATAATCTAATTCTTCGGCATCCACTTGTGAAGTGTTTTGTAGAAATTCATTTAAATTTGGATAAAGATTTGGTGAGTCGTCTGGTGAAGCCAGTATGATTTTCTTCGTACCAAATATTTGACATAGAAAATTGTGCTTTGGATCATGATGCAAGGGTGATATGGTACCTTTCGGTCCCAACCAAGCTTTAATTTCTACTTGGTTTTCACTTTTACCTAAACAACAATAATCTGGTATGGAGAAATCGTTTTTTAATAAGGGTATCTGTTCAAATAAGTCATGTTGAGCCAAATATTCTATACGGCTTTCACTACTGTCTTGTTCTCTTTCCTTTGACTTTTGTTGCTGACGTTGCTGTTGTTGTAACTTTTCTCCATTACTTTGAAATTGTCTGACGAGGAATTCCCTTAACTTCATTAATTGTTGCGACCAATTTTCACTAGAATAATTATTACCGATTTCTATGGGAACTAAGCGATTACCAGCTAATTCTAAAATATAATTTAAATCATGCCATAATCTTAATGCTGGCCATTCATTAAATGTGTTAAATAATAAAGCCGGTTGTTGCACAGTAAAGCAACATTTTTTAAACATTTCTATAGATGGTTGATCTAATTGTTGCACATCGCATGGAGCTTTTGTTATACGTTTGGCAGGATGAATAACCGGCAATTTACTTCCTTTAAAATGATTATCTAAATAAAACAAGTAAGAACTTTATAGTTGGTCGGAGCTGACTCTTAAACATTGCGTAATACAATTAAAGTCCTAATAAGAGAAAAAATTGTAATTTTTAATTTATTTCAAAAGTTCATTACATACAAGGAGGTTCAAAAAATGGATTGACCTAGACAAAATTTGTTTCACATATTTCCTATATCAAAATATAGCAAATATAATGGTCCACTTTTAACCATTGCATCTATGGACCAAAGCACACCCCTTGTTACCAAGTTTCAATACATCTCAAAAATAATGACCTGTAGCTTGATAACAAATTTACATGGACATGGCAGCAGACGGACACGTAGACAATCTTAAATCGAATTAGGGACTAATTCTGAGTCTATCGGTATAATAAAGGTGGGTCTATTTCAACCCTTTTTGGGTGCTTGGTCTGCACAAACTTATAATACTCTGTACCACAAGAAGTGCATGGTATAAAAATTCCACAAAATTGTACATTTACACTATTCAAATAGGAAAAAAGTAGAGAGGCTACTTACTTAATTGTTTATCAAGAAATTCCATTAAATCGGCTTTCAACTTATGACAATTTTTATAGATGTGTTCTGGATATCCTAAAAGGAGAGCTTCATCTAATGTTTGACTACATTTTTCTATTTTCTGAATATCAACATTTTTCAATGATAATAATAAGAGGCAAATTTTTATTAGACATGTAATACAAAAGATTTGCCTTATTTCCATGGGAATTTGACTAAAATGTCCAGTATGTATGCATTCCCATAATTTATCCTGAAGTGCTTGCAACAATATACCAATTTCTTCTACGTCACATGTATTTGCCGCAGCTGAAGAAACTTCAGCATTTTTTAAAAAATCTATTGCTTTTGGTATTATCCAGTTAGCTGTAGGACATTTGTCCAATATTGTCTTAATTTCTTGATATTTTGGTAATAAATCGAAACATTTTTTTGTATAATCCATTGTAACTTCACGTATAAAATATTTTTATTTCTTTGTCATACGTTTACTCCAGACATTCTCAGTAAAATAATAACGTTATTTGAATAATATTTACCAGGTCGTAATAATTGTATTTTTTGTTTGTTTTGTTAAAAATATTTTCTTAAACGAAAGAAAGAGAATGAAAAACACGTGATTTTTAAATCACTGATTGTTAAAATGCATTTGATGATTTTAAATTATAAATTAAATTGAGTACAACGACGACATGAAAGTCTTTGTTACCTGGAATAATAATAATAATAACAACATCGTGAAATTATTTATGTAATCAATTAAGTATCACTGAATTTATATTACTCAATATTGCATCATATGAATATAATTTGAAGTAATGTACAATTCATGTTTTATTCGTAAAAACTCTGCCAAAGTGCAATTCAGTTCATTGTGTCACGTCGTGGCTAAAAATCTCTATTCTATGTTAATAATCAATTTCATGTCCATTATTTAATATGAATTTTTTACAAATACCACGCAGTAACTGTAACATTCAATTTAAAGGCTCTTTTTAATCGATTTAACCCAGTGTTCTTTTTCTAGCATATCGTTCATTCCTTTTAAATATCGTAATTTGTTGCTGCTTATGTTGTACGCATTTTGATAAGCGCTGAGAAGTAAATCTTATTTACAAATAAAAAATATTATAACTCATCGGGGAGACTTTATAATTGTCAATTCATATATAGGCTTTCCAAAAAGTGCTAAAAAATGTTAACCTTTTCTGTTTAAGAAGTTTAAAAATTACACTTTTTATGAGATATAATTCTAAAAATTTATTTCATGCCGACGTTCGGCACCAATATGTTTAGCTTTTTGGCCTAAGCGCCAATAAGGTTTCAAATTTTTTCAGTATTTTCGTATCCACCAACCAGAGGTTGAGGGTATACTAATTTTATTATTATACTCGTAACGCCCAAAACGAAATGTCGGAGATATTACAATATTTAATATAGCCTTCGCCTTATAATAAAAAATAAACAGTCTCTACAAAAGTAATTAGACAGATGAATAAAGCAAAAAAAGCTTACAAAATAATACTAAATTAATCCTTGTAATAAATTGCATAAACTTATTACAACTTGAAGCGCATGCGCCGCAAAGTATAGCAGAACACAATCAGTTATTTGGCAAACTGTTGTCAGCACTGTCAACTTGTATTGTTTTATTATTGTAATTAATAACAATTATGATGATGGTGATAGTGATAATGACGATCACGATGATGATAGTAATAATGATAATGATGAAGTGACACTGTAGCACTATCTTTATGCACTATCGTTGTTGTTGAGTAGTGATAATTTTAGAAATTTTTTTTTGTTTTGACTGATAGTATAATTATTATTATTATTTTAACTAACCCGCATTCTTATTCATATATGCATTTTATTGGCATTTTTTTCATGTGGGCGTGAAAGCATTCTTTTGTACTAAATGATGCCTTGCAAAAATTTTTGATAAGTATCGTATCATAGTCACTCATCGCCCGAAATACTTCAATGTCCTTGTGCGAATGTATGTAACACGCAGAAGTAGAAGCAGAAGCAGTTGAGGTAGTTCCAAATTTTGTTGTACCGACTACTCTCTGAATCGATTTAAGCGTATGCTCGTCTGCGTATTTATTATTAAGCCACAAAAAAACTTTTTCAAATTATGCTAAAATTAAATTTTTTACTCTTTTGATTGCGCAATGGTATTTTGTAAACTGGAATATTTGAGTAGCTGAACGTTTCTACTATTTTTAAAATATATCATGCATTTGGAGTGTGTTTTAATCAAGATAAAAAAATGTAATGAAAATAAAGGGCACCAATCTCAATGAAGATGTCTCAATTAGTGTGACGTGCTTACGGCTTCAATTAATTTTAATTTACTTTTATTTTTTCCAATATTGATGGTTAACTTAACTTATGTTATTCTATTAAATTCTGCAGTTCTAGGTTTAAGAAAACTAGGCAAAATTTTTCAACACATTATGCGCATCCGCTGAACACTCTGGTTATTGGGACTCACCAATAGTCAGAGTGGTACTCACCGGTCAGAGTGTTCAATCACTGACTCTTGATTAACCCCAAAATCTTTAAGGTACAAATACTGTATATTTTGTGGTTAAAAATTCATCAGACTTTTTACGTATTGTTACCTTTTTCATACTTTCATTGAATACGACTGCTGTGGAAAAATTATAAGCCTTTAGGTAGGCGGCAAACGATATACGTTGGATTGAAAAACCTTAAATTGGGTATTATTGAAACATGGATTGCCCTTATCCAAAAACTTCAGGAGATAATGGATAAAGTTAGATCAAGTTTTCCACGATCTAATACTTTTACTAAAATATTTACTAATTTTTTTTTAGTAAATTTTATTAATTTTAATCCAATTCTATTAAGAGAATCCAATCCCCTAATGGAATAAGGAGATCAGAATAAGCCGTTTACCTTTTGCTTTTTTTTAAGCCTTTGAGATATTGAAAATACGAGAATGTAACTTCAAAGGCATTTTATAAAACGCATAAGGAAAACGAATTTGATAGAATATTTCTTATCGCATTATTATTATTTTTTTGAGATGGTATCAATAAGAAATCAACTGATTTATTGATCTAACGATCGATTTATTTATTAATGCAGATTTTTCAAAGTAATTAAAATACATGCATTCATGCAAAACAAGTACCAATAGCACAGGGCATTGCAGTGCAGTGTAATTCCATGCACATTAATATTATACACAACAACAACAATAATAACAACAACAACAACAATAATAATAATAATAATAATAATAATAAACAAACTTATACATGCATACAATTAATGTTATCAGTAAAAGTTTTGTGTGGAACATTTTGACATTTCATGTATTTTGATACATGACACGATTGATATTGAATATCTCATCACTCGGAGTGTTGGAATGTATAGGCAATTTACATACATACAATTTTACATACACACACAAGTTATTTGAAAAAACAACAAAATAATAATAACAATATAGTATGTGTGTGAAAGAGAAAGATAGAGGCGTAGAATAATTAAACGAGAATGATTTGAAAGACAATCAATCTTACGGCAAAAGAACAGCAACAATTTCCGTTATAACAACTATAGCAATAATAACCTTCTCTACTTATAAATAGAAGCCCTTCAAAGAATATTTTGATCAGTTAACCGAAAGCAGTAAATAAGGCAAACATTTAGGAAAGTACGACACAAAACGAAAACAAATCAAGAAAAAGCGTAACACTAGAAAAAAATAATAAGAAATAAAAAGAAAAATTGTTTTCAAATTTAACCTCCTGATATTGAAAATAAAAAAATATATTTGTACTAAAGAACGCTTGATTTGTATATAAGAGAATTAATGAATAATTATTTATATCTCATGCGAAACATCGAATCGAAAGAGTTAAGAAGTTAAGTAACAACAAACGCAAAAAAAAAAAGAACAGTAAAGCAGAAATAATAACTAAAGGCAATAATTGTACGAAAATGACAGGCTTGAACACAAATAATAGTCAAAAATCGGCAAAAGCCAGCAATAGTGCCAATAATAATGATCATGTTTACACAGCAATGGAAAATGCCTTGTAAGTGTATAATAAGTGAATGGATGTGCGTAGCGTAGGAAAGTGTGGGTGCATGAATGCAACAAATTGGAAATATTTTTTTCTTTTGGCTAATTTTGATAATTACTTTTTATCCATAGTAAATTGTAATATAAAATTGGTGTAGAGACTATAAGTACCCTCCAGTAACCTTAATGACCAAATTAAATCTGCTTTATTTCGATCTCAAAATATTCTAAATAAATATTTTAAAGTGACATACTAGTCAATTTTTTTTCTTTCTTTTCGAGATACTTCCACAGAGAAATAATTTAATGTAATATTTTTACAAACTTCATTTGGCTAAAAGCTAAAAGTTAAAGAAGCTGATGGACAAATATGAAGGCCGATGGATGAGGAGATACACATTAGAACTTGCTACAGTTTGGCATAGGTCGAAAATATATAACCACATTCATTTAAAGCTTGTGTTATTCTTTTAAATGTAAAAGAGCTAGTCAGTGCCAGATAGCAAAATGTGAAAGTTGTAAAATATACCTGACGTGCATGCGATAAGAATCTTTTTTTTACTGTGATTATTTATCTTATTTTCAAAATTTTTAATTTGTATTTTGAAACGCAAAACCCAAAAAGGCAAGCAGAATTACTATAAGTTTAAGTTACTTTGTGGTGTTTTAATATCAATTAACATAAATAAATGATTGAAATTGATAAATAAGAAATGATTGGATGAAATTTCAAGGCAATAAATTAATGTTTACAACATATAAACAGATGGATATAAGAGTTAATCAAAAATTATTATTATGGATGCAAGAGTTATTCAAAAATTGTTGAACCCAATTTTTACTGCCACTCTGGGTGGTAGATAACAGTGGCAATTAATAAACACTAAAATGTGTTTACTGTACTAATTAGATTAAAATGCTGATATTTTATATAAATAATCAGATAGCTTATAATGATTTATTAGCAAACATTCGCTCAAATGGCATTGTAATGTAAACCGTATTACCGCGCATTATCGTTTATTACGATCCAATCCATCTTTATTTACGTTGTTTGTATATTATACGCTATAATAATTATAAAAAATTAATTATAATCTGTAATAATTATTATCTGTAAAAATTATTTAATTTTCTACTTAACAAATATATTACAAGGGATTCACTTACATTTAATACTTTTATGGTGTTCCAAGTGAAAAATCATTGAACCTTTTTGACGTAACATATGTGCGTGGCAATGTGTGACTAAACTTAAAACTACATTACTTATAATTTATAATAAATGATTGCAATTATTTTTCTATATAAATAAATTTCAATGCACGATTAAAAATATATTATACTGTATTGCATAATAAACTCAAAAATAGAAATAGCATGTGAAATTGTTGTATTGTTGTGTTCATGTCTCAAGTTTCGGTGGGTGGGTGTGTAGCTACAAATGATGAGGCCCATTTAAATGTTTATAAATATGTTGCGGAACGATTTCTCATAACGTATAATACAAATACCTTGTACTCTCTTGTCATTCTTGTTCTTTGTTTTATTACTTTTATTGAATGAAGAATTACTTTTATTTATTCTCTTTTGAAAATAGATATTTTGATAAATAAAAAGATGAAAAAACAAAAACTTTTCTATTTATATGTAAACTATGAGGTAATGGTTTGAAGAATTTACAGATGGACAAACTTTTATTGCTAATTCTGCATAATGTTTCCTGCGTACTGCATATGTTTGTTTTAATTTATAAGTTTATTTTTTTATTCCCTTTTCAATTACTGCCGTTAAAATTTTATGATTTTGTTAGTCATATTAATTGCAATATAAAATACAATAGATGCTTTAACGGATGGACATTTTCTTTACATCCTGCTTTTAAAATGCATTATTCCAAGATGTATAAAATTACATGACGCAAAATTTTTCTGGTATATCAATAAAAAGTATGTAATTTACATAACTTTCAATTATTACCTACAGATTTTGGTAATTTTGTGAAATGTGCCTAAAATAATTAATTAAATATACTAATTATTGAATTTAAAAAACCTTTTAATAGAAAATTCGAAGTTACTAAATTTGAGTGTATGTTTATTATTTTACGTTTTTCCCTTAAACAGTTAATGAATCAATAAATCAATGTGTGAGCCAAGTTTCTATAAAATCATTAAATATTCATAGCGCACGATTTAATTTACAATTAAACATTTATAACATGAAATTCTACTACAATTTATTTGTTTATGCAACAACAAAATTATAATGAAATTTTGGTTGGGAAGCCTAATTTTCGTTTTCATTGCTTTTTATGCTACTTCGACCAGAGGTTGATGATGTACTTATTTCGTTAAAAAGCGTTAGAATGCTAAAAGGGAAACACCAGCAATCATATAACGGATATACAATCTCAGTTAGGGGAACATCCTAACTTGATCTGTGTTTATATGTTCCGTCAGAGTTGTGTTCATATGTACACCACCACTCTGTTGTGTGATTCCAATTTTAACTTTGGTAGAAACATATCCCTTTTCTGCACTCAGATTTTACTTGAAATTGAAATGAGGTGATAATCTCTTAGCTGTTTAAGTGAAAGTGGAATTTTGTTTTTTCACTCCATCAAATTATAAAGAAGCAACCATCAGGTATAATAAAGAAGCCAAATGAGGACATGGTCCTAGCCAAAGGTACACTTTGTTATTTGTCTTATTTTATTACTTAGACAAAATTACTCGTTAAACAAATATTTATTAAAAACCCATTATTATCGTCATTTATTACAATGCAGTCTTCAAGTTAAAGTAGAAATAAATTACATTCAAAATTTTACAAAAGTTGACAAAATAATAGAACGCTAATTATTTAATTAACTCTCCACCATTTACAAAAGTTCTTACAATGGAACTTTTTGTTTTTCGTATAAAAAAGTATCTTTAAATTAATAAAGATAGATCTAAGTCTACACTTTGTTCATTCTGTTTACATTATTTTTATTGACGATGAAATATAATCAAAACAAAATTATAATTTCAGTGGCGAACATTTCGTGCTGTACTCAAGTTTCGAAAACTAAAAAAAGTATTGTTTAGTAAATATTTTTTTAATAGTTTGTGATATAAACTTTTCGTTAAAAGTAGGCTGGAGTATAAGTACATTTTTTGGAAAATATTGAAATGGTTGTTTTTTTGTTAGCACTGATTTAAAGAACACTATAAAGGACCCGAATTTCGTGAATAAAAACTTAAACATATTGTTTAGTGTTAATTTGAACGTTACTTGAAGAACAAAAAAGTGCGCGCAAATACATAGAAGAAACGTATAATATATTTTCAAAATAAGACTTAATTTATTGTACAAACTAATGCAAAATGTTTTATAATTTATGGTGCATAAACTTTTTAATTTTTATTTCCTTTCTTCAGAGTTATTATTTCTTTATTTTTTGTCTTTTTCTTTTTTTTAGTTATTCGTATGAAGTAATTAAGCAAATTGCCGATTGGCTATTACAACGTACAACAGTGCGTCCGAAAATTGGCATTATTTGTGGGTCGGGCTTAAGCTCTTTAGCTGATTCTATTACCAATCAGCAGGCATTCGATTATGAAAACATACCAAATTTTCCAATATCAACTGTGGAAGGACACGAAGGTCGCATGATTTTTGGCTACTTAGATGGTTTCCCAGTAATGGCCATGCAAGGTCGCTTCCACTATTATGAGGGATATCCTTTAGCCAAATGTTCAATGCCTGTACGTGTTATGAAATTATTGGGCATACAATACTTAATGGCTACTAATGCTGCAGGTGGTTTAAATCCAAACTATAAAGTGGGCGACATTATGATTGTCCGTGATCACATTAATATTATGGGTTTTGCGGGTAATTCCCCACTGCAGGGACCAAACGATTCACGTTTCGGTTTACGCTTTCCCCCTATGACGAACGCCTACAATCCACATTTAATACAATTGGCTCGTAAGATTGCTAAAGAGATGGATATTGATAAAGATGTCCATGAGGGTGTATATACCTGTGTGGGTGGGCCTAATTATGAAACCGTTGCCGAATTGAAGTTGTTACAAACTGTTGGTGTGGATGCTGTTGGCATGAGTACTGTACATGAAGTGATTACTGCTCGCCATTGTGATATGACAGTATTTGCATTCAGTTTGATTACAAATAAATGTTCTACAACTTATGACAATGATGAAGATGATGCCAATCATAAAGAAGTAGTTATGGTGGGTAAAACACGACAGAACATTTGTCGGGAGTTATTGTGTCGGGTGATTAAGGAAATTGCCAAAGAATGCAAACTATAATTATTTCTTCCACTCTCACACTATTCATCTAAAACTAAACTAAATATATGTAGTATTTTGAAAATTGCTATAATACTAAGTTTAATATACAAAAACTTAGTCAAAGAGGTGCCGTTAATCAAGTAAAATTTTCAAGTAAAATATTGGTAATACGTATGAAATATTATTGAATGTGCAAAAGTTTAAGAGATAAATCAATTAATTTATAACTATATCTTATAACTAAAGAAAATACAAAGGGTATAGTCAGTCGGAGACGAATATATTACTCTACACCACTTTGCTTAATTTGTGTAAAAAATTTTTCAAATTTATCTTGACCCCATTCCCCAACTATAGAAAAAATAGAACGTCCAGTTTTGTCTTAAATTCATGTTAAAAGATAAAAATTACAAGGTTTTTTTTTTATAAAACACAGAATTTGAGAGGCATCATTTCTGGATTTTAAGTATTTAAGATGTGCGTAAAGAAAGGGACCTTTACTCCTTCTAATTATAAGGAAATAAAATCATAGCTATATTATATATAATGTAAGGTATAAATTGGTTTTTTATTATTTCAAAATATTGATGACCATTTGTTGCGATTGCAGTAAGCTTAATTCATTGTAAAATAGTTGCATGTGTGAAGTGATGAATAAAGCTCTTAATTATTGTTTTAGGCGAATTCGATGTACTGGTTATGTATGTGTGCGTTTTATTAAAATTGTACAAAACTATTAAGGACACTTTTGCTTTTTAGACTTGTTCTAAGTTTCATTTCAATTTTTATTAAGATAATAAAAAAATCATTAAAAAACAAGTGGTGTAAGGTATAAAAAATGCCTTAATGGAACAAATAAAAATATTTACAAAAACATTTATAAATAAAATTAACTAAAATTAATTGATAATAGCAAAGAATCAACTCATCCATTTTCGTGTGCAGATTGAATTTAAAATTAAGTTAAAGGCGTAAAATTAGAAAAAGTACTTTTAAAGTAGAAACCATATAATATAAAAAGCCTAAATAGATAAATGAATGGTAAACACGAAGTAACAAATAGAAGTCCGTGCGTGTAAATATTTTAATATAATTTTAATGGGAGTAATAGCATTTTAAGGCGCTCTTTATACTCACCACCCAGAAAGGGGATATTTATTTCGTCACAAAACGAAGCATCGGAGACCGCACAAAGAAAACATATTCTTGATAAGCATCCAATTTTGAATTGATTTAGGCATGCTTACCTGTCTGTCTGTACGTATATTATTAATATTCCTCTGACCGTAAAATATAAGATGAACTCAAATTTCGCAAGATTTTTTGAATTTCTTATACACACATTGGGATTGAAAATAAATAAAATCGGTAAAAGAACATTACCAGAGTACATGCAAATCAGATATGCTTGCACAATATTATACAGTATCAAATTTTCATTTTTTTATGTTTACGATTTCTATGTACTAATAAAATACTGAAACAGGCTCTGAAATGTAATATCATGATGTATGGGAGGTGGGTATCTAAGATTTGGTACTAGCCAAATGTAATTTTCTTATTTGTTATGCTTACGTTCTTTAACTACTATTTAAAAACTTTTTCAATACTGTAATGTGATAGTGTTTCGGTGGTAAGTATCCAAGATTTGGCCTTAGCCAAATATGTTTTCCTTACTTATTTTATGCTTGCTTCATATACTAAAGTTTACATATGTTCGTATCGTATAAGATGTAAATTATTTTAACACAGTTTTTTTTTCTTACGTATTTGTTGGCCTTACATACTTATATATCTATTTAGGTAAGATTGTGTATAAAAAATTGCACATACCTTGTATAAAAATTATATATATGTGTATTGCCATACTTGGATGAAAAAATGTGTTTGATGATTGCCTTTTTATAAATTGCTATGTCAACTTGTGCCTTCATATTTACTCTTTGTAGACCCAATATTTCTTTGAGCGTTATGTAAATTTAGAATAATCCGTGTTCTTTTTTTAAATTGGTTTGCTTCCACAGTGGTAATTCGTTATATTCTGATCGCGTTAGACCCAGAGCTATTACAAAATCGTCATCATTTAAATATAATTCTAAACGTGTAGGGTCAACACCTTCAGGGAGAGGACGTTTTTTTAATTGTTCCCAGCTATATTCAGTTTGCGTAAGTTGTGCTAAAACGTCTGTTATGGGAATGGCTTCAGCAGTACGATTATCCTGTAAATTGATATTTTTAATATCATCTCGGTCTGTCCAATCAGGAAATAAAGCTTTAAATGCTACACATTCCAAACCAGCCCATACTACATAACCCTTGATGTCATTATAAGGTTCTCCCTCGGTGTTATCACCTGACGATTAAAAAGAATGAATAAAAATAAAGAAAGGTACATTTACATTAGGCATTAGGGGACGACTAGTCAATATCTATTTCTAATATCTAAGTTTTTCATTTTTTCTATTACGTAACTACAATAAAAAACTTAAAAGCTGAAAAAATAATTAAGAAGCATTGTAGTATAATAAGGGAACCGATGGTACAAATGAAACCTACTTGTACTACAAAATCCTATCAAATAGCAGAAAGTACTTCCACAAATTCTTATATCATCGATATTACAAAATGCTATGTGCATGTGTGCCTTCATATTGCATTTAGTACATTTGTAATGTTAATTTCCAGTAATTGACTTTGCTCTAGTTAGTTTAATATGTAAGGTTTTGTTAGAATACTTGAATTACAAGATGTAGAATTTTTTTTTACGCGAACGACTATAAGAAGGAACGATTATAAGATATTCTCTTCTTTTTATTGTAGAATTGTCTAATTTTAATAATTGTATTGCCACGAAACGAAGGTATAAACAAGGAGATGTAAATGTACTGGGTCGATTGTAACGATAATAAGTAAATTTTCCACCTTAAATATATTGAATTTTGTGTATATACATGCCACGCATCCTTTAACGTAGGAATATTGTAGTCAAAATGTTTAGATTTCAATAATATTTACCACATTTCGCTTTCCAATAGCAAACAGCTGTCTCTAAAGCTGCTTTCCTTTCAGAAATCCACCGATTAACACCTGAGCGATTTTCATTTGATGGACCGCTGCAGTCATTTTCAACGTTGACAATAGCATCATCTTGAGGAGGCCACCAACCCATCCATAACCATAGCACATCACTATCATCTATCATAAATATCGTGGGTTGTCTGGCTGCGTACAACTGAGTTTGTGTGAATGGATATGGTGTCAATAAATCTTGACACCTTAAGGGGGACTGAATTTCTATGGCACTGAAAATACCCCGAGTACTGGAAAAGTTAAATAACCGTGGAGTATAATTATAATTTTTAAGTTTTTCAACACACAGACTGCCATAAGTTGTACAATATACTAAATGCACAGCTTTTTTAAACTCTAATGGTTCTTTCATTTCTTCAACACGTTCTACATTGACAGTATGGGCAGTAAATAAATCTTTGGGTTTGACAGATTTTAAATGTTCTGCAGCTTTACAGGCGATTTCAGAAGTATGTGTGGCACTATGACAACCATGCCAAACATAGACTAAACCCTTTGAGCCATTTATAAGTAACATAGAAGCTCTAGACCGCAATTGTTTTGCATGACATTTTACTTCTTTGCATAATATTTCGTCGCACATGTTACCAAATACTTGATACAAACGCCATTGAGAGCGACGATCCAAACAATCATCTTTGCGACCACGGTGTTGCCATATGCACTTAAAAAGTCTTATAAAGGCGGGTGTTTCATCACCTTGTGGCACAAGCATTTGACCACCTTTTTCTATGTCTAATTCGATGGTCAACAGAGCAGCTGCTCCTTTTTCATTGGCTGAAGCCTCATTACCCTGCCAAGTAAAGTAAACACAGCGATCCCTACCCACAGTGCTACGATTAGAAATGCGGCCACTCAGTTCTCTTACAGTTACCGCAATCTGATACACCCAACGTATTATATAACTTTCGCCACTATAAAAATGTCCATACGTATCTGCTTGCAATTTTTCAAAACTGAATTCATTGATTTGCCATTTATCGATAGATTTGGTAAGAACATCAAAGTGACGCATACTTTCTTCATCGTAATAATAATTGCCACGGCCTAAATTTGAGTGTTCTAATATCAAATTGGGTTCTTCATAAGGAAATCCTTTAAACAATTCGTTGCCATTTACTGGTTTAATTGAATCTATACTATTGGCAAGGTAATCTTTTTCTAAATCTTCTCGTTCTATTTCAGGCCAATCGGCAAATTTGTCTTTAAACAAGCATGTCTCCATATTTTGGGATATCTTACCCAATATACACCATTCAGGTCGCTTATCACAACGTTTCGCAATTTTGTAACTCTCACGACAACCTACAATGTTTGCATAATTCAGTGGATTCACATAACACATGGAGTAGTCTACACTGCTTTCCTCAAAATGTTCTTGAGCTAATTTTATGGCCGCCCTTTTAGCATTAGATGTAGCATTTTTACCAGTCCATATATACATTTCCGAACCGAAATCAAATACTAAAATTTTTTGTGAATCTAAAATTTCAATATGTGGTACGCAACCCCAATATCGTTCGTAGGGTATTAAAGTGTCATCTTGGTATTCATATATTTTATTTGTTTCAATTAAACTAATTTCGAACAGATCATCCTCATCTGCATGACCACTATTCGGTATTTGGTAATCATCTGGCTTTTCTAATAATTTCCAAAATTGTTGCCAATTATCTTCATTACCGAATTTTTCATCCATTAATATAACTTCTGTGGTGGCAGTGCAAGAAAATTCTTTATTTTCCAAAATGTGCGAACAAATCTTTTTGCTACGTGAGATCTCAATAATATTGGCAAATGATCCAATGTAACGATATAAAATAGAGCCATAAATTAATATGAAACAATCACCACGATTTATAGATAAGTAGGTGGGTGGTACCAGGCGGGTTTGTACAAGATTACGTCCCTTTACATGCAGCAACATTAATGGTTTGTAAGGCAACCACAAATGATTTAGTGGCAAAGACGATGACTTTAATGATATGGCTTTAAAATCTTCCACGGAAGCTAAACCAGCTAAAGCTTCGGCAGCTAAATTATAATGAACTCCATGAGCCTCAGTTTTAAGCCGCCTTAATTCCTTTTCGGCAACACCCATTTTTATATCAATGTACTCTGAACTTAGATCCGCACGTATTGCCAAATTTTTCAGAGGATTACGTGCAGCTCTTCGCCTTTTGGGCAATTGTACTTTACGTTTATTTATTGTTAAACGGCCGGAAGATTTAATCTGGTCAAAATCTGTAACATCTACATACAGATCAATATCTTGTGTTGTTAGACTAGATTGCGATTTTTTCAATGCGAAGAAATTCTCAAAAGTTTCTTCATCATCAATTTTAGGAATTAAGATACGTTTAGCCTCAGCTGCAGTACCACCATCACCACTCTTTGTAACAATTGGCCTTCTTTTTGCTTCTCTGTCATTTTCATCTGAATCTGGACTAATCAGTGATATGTAATCCATTGATTGCTTAACTGTATCATCGTTGTTTATACTTAAACTGCGCTCTGGTTTGATTTTAACATATCTTTTACAGTTTTGTTGCTGCTGTTGATTACTATGATGAATTAAATTGCTAATATTGGTAGTAGTTGCCATCACAGATGGACTCTTTGCTAAACCTAATTGCGGTGGATAAGCGCTCCGTATTGTTTGCAGTGGACATTTTTTAGGGGGTGCATTTAAATGTCGTTCAAATTGCAATTCAATCGGTGATGGCGATTTCTTCTGTAATCGCCCAGCGACTGTAAACTTGGAAGCATCTGATTGTTCCACACGATTTTTCCAATTTTCCGAAGAAGATATTAATTGTCCTAAACGATCGGATACTTTGCCCCCTTCTATATAACTTGGTATTACTGGTGATGGCGTGAACGTCCTATTGGATAAATTGTGCGCCAAACTGATTGATTCCTGTAAAACAAGATCTTAATTTAATTTCTTTTATTATATTTACTGAATGTGTCCATTTATTGGCTCTGAATTTTCTAATGAAATTAAAATAAAATTTAAGTAAAATTAACACTTTCAATAGTAATGATAATTCTATACAAAAAATTAAATAAAACACATAAATGCGCATTAAATTACAATTTATCAGAAATACTCTACTTGATAAAAAAAATAAATAAAAATAAGTGCAAAAACAAAAACATATAGAAGGAAAACAGAGAGTAAATAAATAAATGACTCACTGGTGAAAAATGACAAATAAATAAATAAATAACAAAACAAAATTTTTTATACACATACTTATAAACCAACATGTTTATACAGTAAAATATCCAAGGAATGACAAATAAAATAACATCGAACATGAACTTACTTTTTCTTAATGAAGTTTAATTTCCACTTCGTTCAATTTGATGTATTAAAGAGGACTTATTTTTTCTCTCATCAATTCTAGAAAGATTAATTTCAGATTAGTAAATCGATTCTGACCTAAGTACATTACATTTACAAGAAAATTCAATTAGGATTAAAATTTTTGAGAGAACGAAATTTAAAAAATGATATCTGACAAGTTAGGTTAAACAATAATTATATGAACTAAACTGGGCGGCCCCCACTACATGTACCTTGCCAAATGGTGTGGTCAAAAAAGAAAAAGAAATTTATCAAAAATATTTGTTTGGATAGACCAACCTTGAGTAATAACCAGCACCAACATATTATATTATAAAGATTTTCTCTTTCTACATAATTAACCATTTTCGCTGTTGTTTTTTTTCGAGCTGCCACTTTTTTTAAATTTTGCTTTTTGTAAAGCCCTTTTAATTGATAAATCCTTTAAAGCAAAATACAAATTACTTTTGAATTGTTCAATATGAATAAAAATGGAAAAAGAACAAGTACAAAATTAAATAAAATAAAAAGTCAATTCAGCTTAATTTGAATTTGATTTGATATATTTGAGATCTCTTATCAAAGTATATCAGTTACAATCAAGAATTTTTCATTTAGACATTATTTAATTAATTTGTAATTTAACACAAATCTAGTACAAATTTTATAATACGCATATATATTAAATTTATCCATAGTATAATAAAGAACGCAATAATTTTATTGTTTTTTAGTAGAAAACATTCCTGTGTTAACTAAATAAAAGCAAAATTTCTAAAAAAAATAATTTTAATAACTATATTCTCTTTTGCAAAAAGGATTTAAATAATGTAGAATAAAAGTAAAAAAAAAGAAAACGGGAAATGTTGTCTTTGTATTTTTTTGGTCATACATGTGCAATTAGTACAAAATATTTACATGAATCTAAATTATATAAATTTAAATTGAAGTCATATTCATGTGATTGAGTCCACGGTTCCATTATTATCATTATTGGTGGCGATATGTATGGCATTAGTAGTGAGATCATCATTTAATAGATCACTAATGGAATACGCAGATAATGGCCGTGATAAACGTCTTTGTGATAATATGTCATCAATTGATGTTACCGGAAATGATAACGGATTATCACTGGTATTTTCTATATGGAAGAAATTGTCATTTTTTTCAGCATTTCGTGCTATTGCCGCGAATATATCTTCCAGACTAGTTTGTATATTTAATGAAGATGACATGGAGTGAAAATCATCAAGTAAAGCATGATTATCGTCATCTATTGGTGAGAACGATCGCTTAGGAGAATTTGTAGAGGATGAAGTAGGAGCAAATGTCAATGAGGTTGGTATTTGATGAGGTCTATTAGGTACTATTGTATTTATTACTGATTCACTACACCAATTGTCTGTAAGTTCTGAAGATAATTCTTGTTGTTGAAGAAAATTATTGGTTAAATTTTCTTTTCGATTGTTTTTTAAAGGCATTTGCTGTAGTGGCTCATCATATTTTTTATCATTTTGATTAACACTGTTTAAAATTTGGGCATTTTGTTTACACAAAGTGTAATAAACCTTATCACGATCACTATCGATTAATGTAGTGGGGGATGCTGTTGTTGCATTGTTGCTTTTCAATGAATTCCGCAGTGTTGGTGTTGTCAATATTGTAGTGGGCGTGACACGATTAATTTTCTTTTCTACACTACCACTTTCAAACATTTTTGCAATTTTATTTACATTGGTATTAGTATGAAATTGTTTCTTACAGCCGCCAGACGATAATTCCATTGCTGTTGTTGTTATTGTTTTTGTTGAATACTCTTTTCTTAAGTGTTGATTACTCTCTTCTTCATCGCATGCTTTAGATAGAGACTGCATTTGATTTTGTTTTTTCGGGTAAACTCTTGTAACAGCTCTACTACGCTGCTTTCGTTTTGGTAATAAATCTGGATCATATGAATGACAACATATATGCGGCCCATAGCATCGATGATACTTATAACGATTCGTTTCATAATTGGTCTCGGCAAAATCTAGAATCCGTCTGAAGGATTTTGGCACTAAAGTGAGAAATACAAACACGTAGAACAAGTATGGTAGACTTGCCCAAAGTGTGACTAGATAATCTATATAGTTCTCCATTACTTTTTTCTCGCAATTTATTGATATTGGTGATTTTTTTATGGTATTTCACTTTCTGTTTTTATTTTCGTTATTACAGAATATATTCGTTAAGGAATTTCGTATTGCAATTCATTTTATTTTTCATTTCAAAGTTAGCATGAATAGCACCATGAAATTATATGTACTTATTTTGGTTTACCCACATGCACGCATTGGTGACTTTATTGTCAAAATCATTTAAATTAACTTTTCCGAATCAGTTTATAGTTTTGAGTTTATTTACTTTTTATTTTTTGCATTTCCATTGCTTTTTTGACATTTAGGTTTTGTTTGTTCCTGTTTTTACAAGCGTAATCGCAATTCATCTATTAAAGTTTCAATTTTGTGATATATATTTTTTTTAATAAATTGGGAATATTACTATGATTTCGTGATACCAACTTTGTAATATAATATAATATAATCACATTTCTAAAATATTTTTATGATATACCCCAAGGGCTAAGATGGAAAGACCCCTTAAGACTACCCGTGATTATAAGTTGGAAAATTTCAGCTATGTATTTTATAAATTTTCTGAATGGACATGAGTTAAACATATTGAAGTAGCCCAATTTTTGTAGCAAGCTAAGCATGGGATACTTTACTTATTTGTTTTGTATAGGATTAGAAAAATCCTGGAGGCAAGCGCAGAAATGGACAAGCTAGACAAAGTCAGGACTTGCTCTTGATTAAGGATATATACATTTTGTAGAGTTCTTGGTATTTGCATTCAGCATGTTGATTGAATATAGCACCAATTATAGGGCGAAAGTAAAGTTACATCCTTAGCCATAATCTATTTCTTCTATTAAAGAATTTTATTCGTTTGCTTTTTTATAATGACATTCATAAATTTATTTTATGGGTGAATTAAAGAGTATGTATCAAATTATTTGGAGACAACAATTTGTGGAACAAAAACGAAAATTGCAAATAATTAAATTTAAAAATTCGCTTTAGAAGTATACTTTAAATAAAAAAGCTTTTTCTTATATAAAATTTTTTAAATTCTTGTATTGATTTTTATCCAAATGTATAACAAATTTTCCCACAAATCTAGCTTTGAATATAAAATTTTCCTTCGAAATATATCATTTTATTTAATGATGGATTGATTTTGCTGTATTGAAAATGCACTTTTGTATTTTTTTAAGTTTTTTCGCTTTGTTTTCCAAATTGTTTATAATAATTTATAATTTAGTTTGGTGTTTAGTTTTTTTTTATAATCATCATTTTCGTGATATATATAAATAAAATCTTTTGTACCGTTTGAAGCCACAAAATCATTTCACGTCGATTATAAAAATATAACTAAAAAGTGCTTATTGGAAACGAAAAGAATATAATAAAACTATTGCAATTGAGCGAATACAGATCATTTGAAAAATAAAATAAAAAAATGTCTCTTATTTTTTCTCTTCAAGTTAGTTTTTTTCGAGAGGTACATAATTTAATAATGTAAAGAGAAAGAACAATAAATGGTCGTCAAACATTTAATATAACAACAAAATTTTTTTCATATATACAAAAAAAAGGAATAACGCACAGACTAAGGTAATACCTATAAAAATGAGTCTTGTTAATATCAAAAATAGGAAAAAAAGGGCCAATGCGATGCCACAGAAAATATTGCCTAGCAAAATCAGCACCTCTGATTTTATATGTAGAAATTTTTTTTCGATCTAAAGCATATACGCATGCCCTGTAACGGTAGCGTTTTACAGGAATTGTAACTGTAGAAAAATAATCAACTAAAACAAAAAAATGTTAAGTGTGCTCTTACATCTCAAATCTCTTGATACACTTTTTAATACGCTAATCTTTTGAAATTCTATAAAGTACTCAGAAGTATTGTACTGAGGGGAATTATATGAATCGACTGAGAATTACTGTCCAGAATTTCTTGCATATCTGTCTTACAATGTATTACAACTATCGAACTTCGAAAATATTTTAGTAAAATTTCGTACACATAGAACGAATGTAAGTGATAATGGTACGGATGGCATTACTTTCATTAGTTTATCCCATTGAAAAAAAGGTATTTCGATTTTATTATCAGACCAGACAGATCTAGCTCCACTCTTCTATTATGGTCAAATTGTCAAATTGTTCGAAGATTGATATTCTTCATTTGCTTGGCCATTGCTTGGTTTAGTGGAGTTTTTAATCATATTAACGGAATTGGTATAGGGTATTTTAAAAAATCGTGGTTAACTGTGACATTTCTATGGTTTTTCTTGTTCTCAAAGGTAGATTTTTTTTAAATTCTTCTTTAAGCAGTTTGCTTTTTGTTTTGTGGTGCATTTTTTGTAAATTATCGTCTCCCTTTCTTGTGTTCTGTTTATGTTCTTCGAGAGCAACGGTAATCGCGATATTTTGCTAGTGACTTATGACTTTGTACCGTAACTGGTTTTTAGTGGGTTTTAAAGCTTGCGTATCAGTTTATGGTTTCTTAATAAAATTGCTAATAAGTATCATTCAATTAAACAACAAAATAAAATATAAAAAGTGAAAGAAAAAATACGCGCTTGTTAGCCTACACATGCGTTTTTTGTTAACACGATTTTTATTTTCATTTCAAGTTTTTTAACTGATTGAATTTAAGGCGAGTATCACACTTTTGTTTCGTTGGTGCAATGTGCATACATATTCACGAGCACATACGTACAAACAAATACCCAGGAATTTTATGGGCACAAGTTAACAAATTTAACGAATAATTTCATTCATTAATTTCTTTGTTATAGTTTAGGTATTCTATAAAAAAAAGTAGGCATTTTACTATTGCATATTACAAACGCTGATTATGATAATCGCCGCTACTAATATATATTTAATTTTTTTCTCACTTACTTGCTAAGCTAACAGAAACATACGTTCATTTTCATTATAAAAAAAGTAAAAAAAGTAAAAAAAAGTAAAAAAAAGTAAAAAGTAAAAAAGTAAAAGATAACGTAAATTCATGCTTTTATTAAGGTTTTGTTTGACACTTCTAGAAAAAAAAAACAATACAAATAAAACGTACAATAAAACTGCGACGCTTTGCCATCTATCCAAATCGCTCAAGCCTACGCACTGGATATTCAATGTTTAGCAAGAGTAGTACAACATTTATATATTTTTATAATGAAACTTTACCCCGTTCAATGGGTTACAATGACCCCATTTATCTTTAAATATAGTACAAAATGTACTACACTCAAGTAAATTATGAACATCTCTTAACTTAATATATTTAATCATTTGTTTCTTTGGTTTTTGCATTTTTGAAATTTTTTTCAATGTTTTTTTCTTACATTTTCTTTATTTTTATTCAACAAACAAAGAAAAGCACAGATGCAGCAACAGTAACATTAAGAGCAAAATCAACAAATAAAAACAATGAATCATTCATTTGGTGCCTGCATTACATTTACTTACTCTCACTCAATCACTATTGCTTCTCTTTCCCTTCGCCATTTTCAATATCACTTCTTTTCTCTTAATTATTTTCTATTGATGTACAATTTTTTACATCAAAAAAACAATAACAATTATTATGAATGGTATTTCTTGCTTATGAATTTGCTTCTATGACTTAAGATCGCAATTTGCGTCAACAAATTTTTATTAATATTAGTTTAATGAATACATAAAAATGTAAAAAGGTTTATTCAGGAGGAACGAATGTGTCACGATTATATGAATGTGTTCCGTGTGTTTACTCACAATAATAATTAAAAGGAATTTTTCTTAGCAACCATTATAAAAGTGGAATTTAAAACAATTAACATTTACAAAGTTATAAGTGAAATTATTGAGTTTTAACTCGTTTCTTTTTTAATTACTCATTTCACTTCTTGATATATTATTTTCTTTTTTTTTTTTTTTGAATTCCAATCTGGGAATTGTTATCAGATTAATGTTGAAACAAAGAACTTTTTATGAGTACGGATATATATAGAGATAAATTGTATGCAGTTGTTTATTTAGATAGACAAACGTAAGATCATTGATGTAAGTGAATAGATAGTAAGAGAGTTTTATGTGCAAGAATATTCAAGGTTATTTAAAACGTGAGAACAAACAAATCTCTATGAAATTTTCGCTGCATTTATACACTATATAAAATGGGCGATTATATCGTTGCATTCAAATAAAAAACATATGCTAAGAATATGCACTCATATACATATACATGTATATATACATTTATATATACAACGTACATGTATATTTGAATATATTATGTATTTAATGTGTAATATGGTTATTAAAAGATGACACCGATTTTTTTTATTATTTATTATTGTAGGATCATCAAGAAGTAGAGAAAATTTATTAAAAATATAAAAAGTAATGGGAGTAAATCATAAAAATAATATTTCTGTGTCAAAGCGTATATAAAAATATAAGCACACACCACAAATGTATTTAAATCTGTATGATGATATGATTTTTTAACTATATGTGCATCCATATTTGTAAAAATTAATAAAAATAAGTATATATGATTAGATCTACATTTTTAGTATTCACCAATCAGACAAAATTTGTACTATATGAACATAACTTTCATATTCGCAAATAATCAAAGAAACCTAAAATTTGATGTAGCATTGTTTTTAATGGATGTGGTAACCAGCTTTTCAGTCGTCTAGTTTAATTTAAAAGTAGTTGCGCTGGCGAAGCATATGGGTTTGTTAAAAAAAAAAAAGAAAATGGTCTCACTTTCAGATCAATACCTTAACTTTTTGGTGACGGTATGTATAAAAAGTTGTCTATATATTAAAATCATGTTATTATATACCAGAATTGAATATTCGCTAACACAAGTAAGATGGTTGAAGAATAAACAAATTTTAACTGTATACTTATAATTGATGTCCATTTAAATGCTCATTTAGAGGTTCTGTTTATATAGATAATATATTCTAAATATTGTATAAAACTGTAAAATCATTATGCAACTCCAATGTTAGTTCTGTCATAATTCATTTATGTCAAGCCTACGATGAAGTTCACATACGCTTGGCCATTTGTTAGAAAACTTAAGCTCTCACGCTTCCTTTTAGGCGTTATAAACATAATAACAAAATGAGTGATTATGTTTCTAGCATCACCCAACCTTGGGGTAGTAAGTATGAAAAGAATAAACTAAAATTAAATTTATAACTCTTTGTAAGACTTTATAGTGCTGCTTGCTGTGTACACAACAAAATTATCCGCCTTCTTAGCAGATAAGCATTTTTGTACCCTGGGTGTAGGTAACATAAATTAGTCACAAAATGAAAATGATGTACTTGAAACATTAAAATATTGTGAAGTCTGGCAATGCTGACTGAAAACAAATAATCAGATGAAATATATATCAACGAGTTTTTTCACATGATCTGTCATTTAAAAAATTATTTTTCATCTCTATAAAATGATTGTTTACTTCTTAAAAGCAACAATAGAAAAAAATTGAAGACACCAAACATATAGATGTTATGTATATGTTATGTGAATATTAAATGTAATTAAAATAAAATTATTAAAATAACAACCATAAAAAATAATAACTTTCAACTATTTATAACATAAAAAGTGGTAAAAAAATCAAGAAGAAAATTTTAGTAAAAACTACATATGTATGAAATAATTTGATATATTTATGTAAAGCTTTTGTACTCACATTAATTAAATTCTCTCGACGTATTATATCATCCATATCGTCACGTTTTGAAAGACGTTTCTTCCAATCATCTTCACCGCTCTTTTGTAAAGCTGCCAAACGGTCGGCAATTGAATTACTTTTAGTTGTATCATTAAATGTAGGTTGATCTGGGCCCATTTTTTGTGGTGACAGTGACGTTTGTGCTGCAACTTCTGTTTGATGTTGTACTTTTTGAGATATTGTTTTTGTGAGTGATGATAATTTATAAGATTCTAAGTTTATGCTTTTTGTACTTTTTTGTTTATTCCTCCATTTTCTGTGCACCAATAATTCGTTACGGTTTAAGTGTTGCTGCTGTTTTTGCTGTATTGTAAAATTCGTTTTACTGCCAGTATTTGTTGTTATATGAGGCAATTGTCTGCTTCCAGTTGTTGGAAATAGCGGCGCTGGTAGCAGCGCTGATGATAGAGATGACGCTGATGCTGATTCCAGTGGAGCCACTGCTTCTTCTTCTTCTTTTTGTTGTTGTTGCAATTCTGAATGACTTTTACTTTTTGCAATGGAAAGTCTGTAAAGGTAATGAAATATAATATTTTTATACTAAAAATGTGCATCGGACAAAAAATTAACGTTATAACAAACCAAAAATGATAAAATTCTTGCAATTATATAATTAAAAGTAAACTAAATAAAGCAACAATAACAGTGCCAGCATAAAATATGTTTTACTTTTTTTTTCTACTTTTGTAAATGTTCTACGAATTCGTGCTTCGTTGATTTTTCTTGTTTACTTTAAAATGTTAAATGTTTATAAATTTTTGCTTTTGTTGTTGCTTGTTTCTTCTTTTTTTTCTTCTATCATTGTATATTTTGCGTAATGTTTTTTTGCATGTGGCTCGAAAACACTTTTCAGTTAAATCATCGCTACGTTTTATTTTGATTTGAAGTATGTAATACCAAAAAAATCAAGAAAGGCTTTTTAGAGGATACTCTCTAAAATAAAATATTAATTTATATGTATGTAAGAAGAGAAGTATACAATATTTTCATATAATGAGGTACTTCTTTCTTCTGTTTGTTTAAGATAAGCAGGAGTAATTTGTAATACATTTATATTGCATAATTTTTTCTAAGGCACTTACAAAACAGACTGTTGTACACTGTTGTACACTGTTGTAGTTATGCATATCAAAGTTTTATTCTTATCTCTATCATAATCAGTATTAGATCATTCAAGAGGTTATCTCACTTTTTTTTAGAGAAACACGACATAGATTTTGGATAAGTTGGTGCATCTGCCCGTGTGATGTTAAGATTCTGCTTGTCGTAAAAGTTAAAATATCAACTTCAAATTTGCCGGAACATTGGAGTTGTTGGACGTAGCTTGGTATTGAAAATGGGCAAAATTGGCCAAAGGATAAATCCACTTTTAAATACCCTACAAAACATCGCTTAATGTGATGAAAATTAGAAAAGGAAACTACAAGCCGGACATATTGAAAAAATTTCAATTTCTTAATTATTTAAAGAGTTCCTTATAAGTTCTTTATAAATAAGGTTCAAAAAATGGAACAATTCTGAAATGGGCCAAATTTGAAATATATGTATTTTTTATGTCAAAGGCTATGCCGATTTTCGCTATAATATATTCAAAATTAAGACTTTTGTCCATATAGACTTTTTCTGATAAAGGCGTTATATGAGAAGTATTGTCGCAAAAATGAACCCATCTGAAATATATTTAAAATTGTAATTCTTTTTCATATAACAACTTTTTCTAAGAAATACGTTACATGGTTAGTGGTAGTAAATATGGATTGATTTTGACAATTTTCAATAGGGTCCGCTTCTAGATTAAAACAAACCTTTTTGCTAAATTTCACAAAAACATCTTACAAATTGCGATCTGCAGGTTGATAACAAATTGACAGAACTCAGACGGACAAAGGGTCAGACGGTCTTAAATCGAATTGAGCAAAAGATTCTGAGTCGATTGGTATAATAAAATACCTTTTGGGTGTTATAAACATATAATACCCTATATTATAAGTGGTGTAGGGTATAATTATTGCAATTAAAGTGAGTAAAATAGATTCTCTACTTTTATTAGTATTTAATTAATATTATGAAAATAGCTATCATACGTCATAAGCATTTATTACATTTTAGTTATAAATTTTGTTAGTTTATAAGTTTTGTCCTTTATGATTTGATTGTATCTAAGATAAATTTTCGCAATGTCAATGGTAATGTCATTTGTCAGAGGAAAGTTTTCATAAATGTACCAGTGAGTTCACACAAATTTTAGACGAGATAGTTATAATAGTTATAAGTGAATAAGCTTTGTGGTAAAGTGACTTAGCATAAAGTACAATTCAAAGCAAACTCAACCTTCAAAATTGAGAGAAAAATATGTAAGAATTATTCCTTTTAGTCTAAAAGCCATGTATTGCATGGTTAGCAGAAAGAAAACATAATTCTGTGTCTGTTAAACACTAAACTTAGTATCCATTTACCAATATAGCCTGCCTTACAAATATTAGTTATATATTTTTGTGACCATAACTCATAAAAATGTCAACAGATATATACTTGCTAAACGAATAAAAATCTTATCACAACATCAACAAAATCTGTAACTAAAATTTTCAAAAAGATAAGAAAATCAAGTGACAATATATTTCCATTGAATTAAATCAAGTGAGAAAGTTATATGGTTGGGAAAAAATTTTATATACCCACAAACCCATACCGCATTGGGTATTTTGTTTTCTATATTTTTGCCAAATTTGAAGTCGATACCGAATGTTTACCAAACGTACACGAACAAATATGTCTAAATCGATTCAAAATTTGCTGCTGATCAAGGTCATTTTTTTTAGGCGTTTCATACATAATGATAAAATGAGTATACCTCAAATCTTTGAGTGGTTAGTATAAAATCTAGCATAATATCTCTATTATGAGCAGATAACTCAACCACAATTTTAGATATAAAAGTATAGTTTCAACTATCGGGACGTATAGTTTAATTTAAAAAATTAATCTTGTAAGACGTTCGATTCAAAGCAAAGTAAAGCAAAGCAAAGATTTTAAAGAATATTTGCAAAAATGTTGGCTATTTGGAAACTAGTGGTACTTTTAAATATTTGCAACGTTTTCCATGTTATCGCTGTTACTCAATTTCCTCCGGTACCATTCCAACCGAATTTGGCTGCTCTTTTCTTTAAATCTCAACTAACGTTAAATGCTCAGCAAGCGACCCTTTGCTTTACTCAATACGCCCAAAATTCCAATTCAGTCAATGAAAAATATAGTGCCGAATATAGTGAATGTTTAGTTAATACTAAAACAAAACGCGATGCCCTCGACCAGGAAATGTTGGAAAAACATACTGAACTTGTAGCCAGTACTGAAGCTGTGTGCCATCGCATGACTGTTTGTAATGAAATGGAGTCAACATTAGATCAATTTCAATGTCACTCCAATGCGGGTCCATTAAATAGTAAAAATCTTTATGTACTATCGGCTAATGCTTCAGATTACTATGCATTATTCCATGAGAAATATCATCTGCTTAATGCGTATCAAGAGCAATGTTTAAAGTTGGCTGAACGTCATTATGTGAAAGAAGCGACTTCCTTTTACAATCAATTGCAAGGATGCTTAGATGGTAAAGTAGTAACAGTAACAACAACAGAGAAGCCGATGACAACTGGAGTTGCTGCTGCTGTTGTTGTACCCGAGGTAACTGTTGTCGAAGTAGTGCCAACTGAAGGTGTCTCCTTAACTGAACAGCAAGGTACATCAGTCAAAACTCCATTGGCTAAATTTATGAATAGACTCAAGTAAATGAAAAATCTTCTGTGGCCGTTTTATAAAAAACCGTAAATATCTAATTATAAAGTTTTTGGCAATTTTTATTTTATCGTAAGTTTATTTAATCAGCTTAAGGCCTTTTCACTTGGTATAAAATTAAAAAAATATTATAAATTTTTGACGATATTTCGCTGACACCTACCTTGTTAAAAATGTTGCGTTGTTGCGTTACTTAAATTTTATTTTTTAAAGGTTTAAGAAGTGTGCACTGGCTTATGTTTAGTTCTAAAGAACTAAACTCTTTGAAAACATTGACCAAAATTTGATTTTGACTTAACATTAATTAAAAAGAGCCGTTACAAAATTTTCTCCATATTAATTTATTAAAATGCAAATTATTAACATTTTTTTAATAAGTTAACTTCATTTTATTTATTGTTTCTTTTTATTCAGAAAACATTTAGTAAATTCAACGATAAAATTTGTAGAACAACAACAACAGCCACTGCAAACTATAGAGAATGCAACACCAAAATTATCGGTAATAACAACACCAGGACTATCAAAGGAAAATGGCTTATTCAAAAAATTTTTAAATAAATTTTGGAATTTTATTGGTACTAAGTAGAAATGTAATCTATATATTCGGAAACTAATTGAAATTTTATAAATTTTAAAAAGAAAAAAAAAGATCGAAGCTTTTGTTGGTGTGCTGAAATAAAAATTTCTTATTGAAAAAAGCATAAGTTTATCGTGTTATACAATCAATTTATTCAACTTATTTCGATTTGCATGTCTAACATTAGACGTGTACATAACACGTTTGATCAGTTAAGTTTTCAATTGACAACAGTTTCTTATGTTATTGACGAAAATAACTGGCAAGTTCATGGAGTAACATCTGCTAAGTAAATTAAAGGTTTTGTAAAATACCACTTTAAATCATTTTATTGGACACCCACAAACTTTACTACATGATATTTTTGTGTCATTCTATTCCTTTTATTTGTATTTTGTCAAAATTTTAATCAAGCAATTGTTGTTGATTTTATGACGACAATAATAAAATTGAAACAACAATAACAGTACCGCTCGCATCGAATTTTTGGTAAGTTGTAAGAAATTGCTGATTTTCCTGAATAAAATATTTGCTTGAATAAAATATTTAACATATTAAATACATCAAAGACTGGTGATGTACATTTCATGATGAGAATGATTTTCTAGTCAACTCATATTTTTCTCTGCCATATTTAGATAACATTTTAAAATTCAGCAAGAACATAGAAAGCGTGATCTTTTTCAAATTTAGCACATAGCACATAGATTCAGTGTGTTAAAAAAGTATTCTGTAAAAATTTTTTTGTGGAAAAAATTCAAATGTTTGCCATACTTATCAAATTTTTTTTTACGAAAAGGGGATATTTGAACAGAGGGTTATAATCGCTTAATGAAAATAATAAAGAAAATTCTGAACCAATTAAGTTAAATCAGTTTAATAGTTAACATAAATGATTAACTTTCAGGTTAATTATCAAATAGCAGTTATAGCGTCAAGGGAAAATCAAGTTAATCGAGCACTCTCATTCACAATGAAATGTTATCAGCAAGAGAAAATTGTTATACATTTACAACCACAAGCGTGAATGAAACGAAACGAAATTTTGAAGTTAGATTTAATACCAATTTTTGTAAAATCAAGTTTCAAAATTACTTAAAAATTAAGACGTTGCATGAGAAGTGGTTGCACAAGTGATTAACCTTTTGAATCGTTTTTGTCTTTGAATCAAGATATGCACATCCACGAAATTTTAACAATATAGAAATTTTATGTGGGTAGATATGAAAAGATGCACAAGCTTAAGTCGAATCAGAAAATGATTTTATGTGTAAAAAAAAGATGAGTATATTGCAAGTTTTTTTTTAGTGTCATACACAAGCGCCGGTAGCAGTGAAGATCGTCATAAATGTTTAATGGTAGTGTGATAATGGTAGTGCCGTAATGAGATTTTTTCAAAGAAACGAAAATGCTAGTTAATAAAAGTGGGATTATTATTAGTACTATTGCGACTCAATCAAAACAAGGCAAATAAAAATAAATAAACGAGCTACAAGTAAATAAGCAAACAAAACGCACAGATTTATATAGGAACCAGTTATTCATGATAAGTTTATGTTGTTGCCTTTACTATTATTATTGTTGTTGCTAATAATACCGTTGCATATTAAAGGTAATTGACGTTGTATGTCTTCTAGTAATTTGTGCCATTTTTGGTTAGATTTGCGGCCAATAATTTACATGTTAGTATAAAATTTTGGTTTTCTATCTCTTGCAGTTTTTAAGTAAAAAATAAAGAAAACCCAAACGAAAAAAGTAAAACTTTCAAATACTATACAATTTTAGGCAGGTATGTGGTTGACTTGCCCAGTTTTTGCAAAGGGATTATAGAACACAGGCTTTAATAGATTTTGTATTTCCAGCTTTCTATTTATTATGTGCAAAAAAGCATACAGTCTTGGTTAAAAAACAGCCGTTCTCATTTTGCGTTGCATTGGGGGCGTGTCTCTTGATTGATTTAGCCTTTTTTCAGTACCAGTCTGCGGACATGTTAAATGTGGAAATGTACTCTGCCAAATTTGAGCTCAGTATTTCAAAGTTTGCTACCAGAAGAATGCCAACAACACACAGGCAGACAGACAGACATGGGTAAGTCGTCTAGGAATTTTTTACAGATTAAGAATATCTGCGATCCTTTTTTTGGGGTGTTGCAAATTTTACGATAAAATGAGTATACCCTCAATCCTTAGGTGGTAAGTATAAAAAAAATACAGGGAAAATGCAATAATTGAATGAATGAACGACAGTGCTCTCCATGATGATTTGAAGTGGCAAATGGTTTGCTAATGCTTAAAATTATGCATGGTACATTTACATTCATATATTTTTGTATAATTTATCTTATTAATCATTACAATAGAAACTAAATGAAAATAGACTATTCGTGACTATTGTTTTTATATAAAGAGATCTAAATAAACGTGAAGGCAAAAAATGACACAATTTCACGATTTTTTATACCATACAACACTTGTGGTATAGCGCGTTATAAGTGTGCATACATGTTTGTAACACTCAAAAGGAGTTGAGCAGACCTACTTTTTATTATACCAATCGACTCAGAAACCCCTTCCTAAATCGATTTAAACCTATCTGACCGTGTGATGTCTGTCAATATTTGTTATCAAGTTATAGATCGCATTTTTTAACATATTTTAGTGAAATTTAGCAAAAAGGTTTGTTTTAATCTAGAAACTGGTTCAAATAAGACTATTATTTCGACCACTCCATGGAAAAGAAAAGTACAATTTTAATTGCAATTTGAATAGGGCGTGGTTCTAAAAATTGTCCATTTTTAACCACCCGCTATGGGGTTTGTCTGATAAAAAAATAGAGGTATGTACCAAATTTCCTTAATTAGCTCAAATTAAATTGGTTCTATCTATTTTGCGAGCTGTAGCTTGATAACCAATTTACGTGGATAGTCAGAGGACGGCCAAGCGGTCGTACAGGTTTAAATCAATTCATAAAGTCATTCTGAGTTGATTTGTACAATGAAAGATTGGTCTAACTCAACTCCTTCTATTTTTAATAAACATCCGCAAAAACTTATAATATCCATATGACGCCACGTAGAGTATAAAAAGGCAAAAACAAAACTTTGTTCAAACGAAGCGCGTCTTGTAAGTTCTTTTCCAAATTTAATTATCTCTGTCATATTTTCGCATCCACATACTTCGGATAAGTTTAGTGAAAACGGGACGAAAATATTCAAATACCGAGTAAAAATTGATTTAGAAATTAAATGTAAAATCTCAAAATTTGTACATTCAATAAAATCTTAAATTTGTTGCGTAGTATCTTAAAGAAGCTAATTTATTAAGTACAGATTATTGTTATAAAGGAAAATTAAGATTATTGTTGCTTATCGTGAAGATTTATATTATTACAATTATTACGACAATTCCATTTTAAGTGTAATTCATTTTTATGGTGATATTTTTTAGTAATTCATAAAATAACTTAAGTATATCTCAAATATTTTCACTACCATCTACATTATGATATTTCACATTAAATAAGTCTATAAATTTTTTAGGAATCTTAGTTAAATTGTTTATAGTCATTTCTCATGCATTATGTTATTTGTAATCAATCAGGCCGAATTCTTGCCGAATTGGCCTTTGTTATGAAAAATTGACCAATTGTGTTCGATTTTTTAAATGACCGCAGTATTAAGGCATTAAAGTGAAAAGTTGTGTCACTAATTTTTGGGTCCATTTATCAATGTAAACTTTCATATAAAATTATATACTTTTATGACCAAAAGTTATACAAATATCAACAGATATACATTCTCTAAGCGAATAAAATAGCGTATCACAAAATCAACAAAATGCATAACAAAGATAACAAAATCAAATGATATGTTTGAATTGAATGAAAAAAATTGGCCTACTACCACCATAATGAGCAGATAACTTAACCATAATTTTAGATATAAAAGTATAGTTTCAACTATCGGGACGTATAGTTTAATTTAAAAAATTAATCTTGTAAGACGTTCGATTCAAAGCAAAGTAAAGCAAAGCAAAGATTTTAAAGAATATTCGCAAAAATGTTGGCTGTTTGGAAACTAGTGGTACTTTTAAATATTTGCAACGTTTTCCATGTTATCGCTGTTACTCAATTTCCTCCGGTACCATTCCAACCGAATTTGGCTGCTCTTTTCTTTAAATCTCAACTAACGTTAAATGCTCAGCAAGCGACCCTTTGCTTTACTCAATACGCCCAAAATTCCAATTCAGTCAATGAAAAATATAGTGCCGAATATAGTGAATGTTTAGTTAATACTAAAACAAAACGCGATGCCCTCGACCAGGAAATGTTGGAAAAACATACTGAACTTGTAGCCAGTACTGAAGCTGTGTGCCATCGCATGACTGTTTGTAATGAAATGGAGTCAACATTAGATCAATTTCAATGTCACTCCAATGCGGGTCCATTAAATAGTAAAAATCTTTATGTACTATCGGCTAATGCTTCAGATTACTATGCATTATTCCATGAGAAATATCATCTGCTTAATGCGTATCAAGAGCAATGTTTAAAGTCGGCTGAACGTAATTATGTGGCAGAAACTACATCGCTTTACAATCAGTTGCAAGGATGCTTAGATGGTAAAGTAGTAACAGTAACAACAACAGAAAAGGCGATGACAACTGGCGTTGCTGCTGCTGTTGTTGTACCCGAAGTAACTGTTGTCGAAGTAGCACCAACCGAAGTTAAGCAACCTAAATTCACTAGTGTAGACAATTAATCTGAAAAATCTTCTTTGGCCGGCTTAAATAAAATCGTAAATTTTGTTGTATTTAAAAATTTCCAACATCATATTTGTTTTTTGTTAAAGTCGTGTATTTTATATCAATCGGTTCAAGTCATTTTATATAGAAACTTTAATGAAAAATTTTTGGAAGAAAAACTAAATTTATAAAACAAAAGTCCTTATAAAATTTAGGTCCACTTGCTTCACATATGCTGCTTATTTGTATTGATTTTATTACATATTTAATCCGGGTAATGTTGATAAAATTTATGCAACAATGTTATCTGAAAGCGATAGATAGAGAGTACAATCAAGTATCACCAAAATAAACAGCATCAGAAAAGGACTTTTAGAATATTGTACAGAATTTTCTTTTCGATATTTTAATTATTATAAATAAAGAATAAAAATTTTAAATTTTATTTTGTCCGTACACTTTTTTTTTACACCTTTGTTTCTAAAATTATGTGAGGCTTGGCCAATTTTTACACAATAACTTTTTCAAAATCCAGGTGTGAAGTTGAAATTCATGAATAATTATGACCTTAAGAACTGATCTCTCCCAGTCCTTTCTTTCTTCTTTTGGTTTATTTCTTTTCCATTGAAAACTTTTTAATTTGTTTAACTCTCTTTCTTTTATATGTTTTAATAGAACAATAAAAAAAAATGAAAAAAATGCGTCTGTCGAGTGGTAACTTGGCATATTAAAATTATATGATGATAACCTTTTTTTTATTCCGTGCTGGACATAAAGAGAAAGCTTAATGCCTTGACCCACAATTACGCTGATGATGTTTATAATGACGATATTATATGAGGCAGCATTTAATCACGTTTATAGAAAATGATATTTTTATTAGATCAATAATGTCCATATAAGTTAAATATAATTTGGTCTGTTGTAACATGCGTTCGTTTCGATTTTAGATTTGCTTGGATCAACATAACATGATTTTTACATAACATGATATACTGACTTGAACGATTGTTTATTTAGAGTACAATGCAAATAAGAAACAAGAACTTTATCGTCGGGCAGAGTAGACATTTCTAAATTGCCTACATCACTTTGCTTATTGTGATTAAAATCAAATAAGAGAAGTACAAAAAGTACAATTATTTAAAAAGTGCGTTATAGAGGAGAAGCATTGATTTGGATCGAATTTGATACAGACATTTTTTATTTCAAAGTACAAAACTGCAAATTTTCGCTAAAATATATTAAAAATTAAAGCTCATATTTTCTATAATCTATGTTTTTGATACATGTACTTTCTATATTAAAATACAATTCAAGGCCAATTTATGTTAAAATACTTTACAAATTATAATTTTTTTCCACAAAACAACTTTTTTGTAAGAAAGACGTTCTATGAGGAATGGTTGATGTAAAGGTCTGACTTTCAGCAGGGTTCATCTCTATGTACCAAATTTTATTCATATATCTCAAATATCTCGACCTGTAGCTTGAAAACAAATTTACCTGGGTAGACATAAAATGTGATGCGAATTAAATCGAATGAGGAAGTGATTCGGAATCGATTGGTATAATAAAAGATGGGTTTGTCTCAACTCCTTTTGGATGTATCGAACATCTGCACCTACAGCACAAGTGGTGAAGAGTATAAAAATAATAACAATACTCCGCATAAATTATTCGACTGTTAGTCTACATTTTCCTAGCAACGCTTATCTTCATTAATAATTAATATAATTGAGATGCCGTTGCACTATGAATTCATTTTGTTTAGATAAGTATAGCAGTCTGACCTTTCATATAATCATATGTGTACAACACTAAGGAAACTTAATTGTATTAGTCCTTTAATTTGTACTTCAATTTTAGGGAATGAAAATTTTTTAACGGAAGACTACATACTAATTCCTATTTCCAACAGCAAACTCTTCCAAATCACCAAAAAAAAATAAGCAAAAGATGCGAAATCGACTAATGTCCACTTCTGTTAAACGATTATTGACTATTTAGAACCAAAAAAATACAGCAAATAAAATTTATGAGAAAAACTAATAAATTGTGTACACATAAATACATATGCTTTGTAACTAACCTCAATGTACCCGATAAAGTGTTTGATGTAAAAAAAAAGAATTAACTTAATAATTGCTGCCCAATGTAATTGAATGCAAAAAAAAATTCACTTTTTTAATTTTCGTAAATCAAAATGGCGTGAAAATTCTTTGCTAATAAATTATGAAGAAGACCCGCGACGACGAGTAGCACACACACTGGCAGCAAAATAGTAGCGCACACATAATATGTACGCTTATCTCATAAATTTGATTGATTTTTTTTATTAATAAAATGGATAAAACACGCAATCACGCATATTTATATCTACTTATAAAGTATATACATATGCACACTTCACAAACAATATATCTTAAATCACAATTTGTTGCAATTTGTTGTGCTTTTTATTCTTTTTTTTTGCTTTTTTTGCTTTTTTGATCTTTTCCTTTTTCACTATTCTTTTCTTTTTTAAACAACTTCCATCATGTAGATTGAATTGCAGTGTATGAATAAAATGTATAGGTAAAAGACATTTCAAAAACAATATATTGTAAAAATTAAAATAATTAGATGATTGTTTTTTTGAACACTGACCTTAATAAAACCCTGTAAACTACTAATTAAATATAGTAAAAAAAAGCACGACAAAACTTAAAAGAATTCGGTAACAGACTGAATGTGTATTCAATGTATTACAATTAGAGATCACATAAAAAAAAATTATGACTAGTGCAGAACACAGCGACAGCGAGTTTATAATATAGAGAAAATCAATTAGTTACTTTGTACAGAAAAAACTAACAAGACGCGACAGATACAAAGTATGAATTAAACGATAGCACTGCAAGCGTAGTTTCATTGCAACTTATTCGTACTCCTGATGATATAATTGTAGGATTTTTTGATTATCTATGTTTTCTTCTATTTTTAGTAATACAAGTTAATTAAACAAGTTGCTATCACTTAATTTTCAATTTCGGTGTACTTTACATACTAGCGCGTAACCGCTTTCCCCTATTCTTGTATTCAAATTCTTTCTTATATCGTTACTATCCTAATTATGAATATTCACATAATGAACCTGTCATTCTATAAAAAAATCTGGAAATTGGCTCCGAACGTTGAATGCAGTGTTTATCTTTGCTTACAAAAATTATATTTTTAGTTTTTTCTTTTAATATTCGCTTTTACCTACCTATTCTGTATAATATTAAATACTATGAATGTTTTCCTATTTTCTAATTAATATATATCAGGAACATACTAATAATTATAAAAAGAGGGACAGAGGGCGAGGACTAGTCAAGATATGGAAACATTTATAGAACCTAATTTAATCGTTTTACATTCAAAGTATACATACATATATGAACCTAACTTCATATTTCCTCATGTTATATAAATATTACAAGTTCGCTGTCGCTGACTTCTAGTTACAATCTTTGAAATTCACCTCAATAGAGGAAGACTATTGTTTGTATCAATGTTAAAATTAGTTTAGTGCCAACTAGATGGCACTATGTTTTCTTTAATCAAAGCCAAAAATTATTTTGTAGTTTTTCAAGAAATTTAAACATTAATTAATCATAGAATTACAAAAAAAAGCAATTAGTAAGTAAACTGGTTAGTAATTTAGACAATAAAACTTAATAACAGAGCATACTAAAGAAATTAAAAATACATATAAATTGTTAATATATAAATAAAATGTAGATTAAAACACATCATTAACATGTTTTTGATTCTTTGGTTTGTTAATAAGTTAAATTTACATAAAATTTAATTTCCTTTATTTACAATAATTTAAGAAGAGAAATACAAAACTGATATAATTTCTAACATGTGTACTGTACAAAAAGTATTGTAAAAAATATTAACTGTGGGAATAAGCAGTTAATAATCAAGTATCAATAGAAATATTTATAGAAATTAGACTTTTACATAAATATTTAATTAAATTAAAAAATTATACCAGTTTCTTAATTTAGTTTACGTCTTAGAAATTTTGGTTTATTTTGTTAAATTACAGTGTTTTTATGCTACGTTGTACATTTAGAATGATTGCTGTTCTTATTGTTATTACAATTATTTTAAGTACAATTGAAGAAAAAAGTAACATGTTGCTGAACAATTTAAGCCGATTTGTCCTCTGTTGTCTATGTATATTTTTTTATCAATGCACCGATAACAATTTCAAGGAAATTTTAATAAATGATCATCTCTTAAGTGTAACGCTTCTGCTGTATCTAAAAAACGTATAATTTTGCATATTTTTTTTATCTATATCGATACTCTTTGTTACTTGATGTACCACATAAGAGTGGTCAAATTTGCTGTAGTACCTTTATTTGTACTTTCCTCTCATATATAACGAATTCATGTAAGCAATTCTTGTCTACACTTTTTGACTGGTAATTTGTCAAGAAGTTGTCGAATTACATATTAGTACCTACTCGTTTGGATAAAATTTCTCGTTATGTTGTATTATGAAATATTAAAATAGTAAAATAATGAATACAAAATCATGCAAATTATGCAAATTAGGAAGATTTCAAACTCAATAAAGGCACTTCTACAATTTTTTTTACTAAAAGGAGAAATGCTTAAAAAAATAAAATACCAAAATGTTTTTCATCGAATTAAAATGAAAAAATATTAGAAATAGTGGGAATAAGTAGGTAAAGGATAATGAACCATGATTTTGACTTAATTCATGTATTATTTATATATTTTTTATGTTGTTTTATTATTATTTTACAATGTTAAAAAAATCAGTCTTTACTTTTGAATTTTTTTAATTTTACAAACTTTTTTCTTCCTTACATTTTAAGCTCTTACACTTGATTACTTGATAGAAATTTTGAACTTCAAGATTAATTTCTCAGCTACGTAATTTTTTTCCGTTTTTTGTTAATAATTACATGACAAAAAAAAATGTCCATTTTTTTTGTTTTTTATTCATATAAAGAAAAAGTTAATGTGATATTGAAACATTGGTTTAAGAAGGCAGCTTAATTAAAAGCGAAAAAAGCACTAAATTGCACTTAAGCTAACCTTCCTTATTATTACAATTTTGACTGTTTTTTAATTTGTAAATTTTAGTTAAATTAAATTAATGGTGTATGCAGCCATTTGAAATTGTCATCTATTTATCATATTATGTATAATCATACAATCATTGTGCATATTACACTATTAAAATGTGTAAACTTACCCTTCGCACAATTGACGCCTTCTTGATATACCACAATTTTTAATAATTGTCGTTATTTCTTTACCTCCCGATGATTCTCCATCTGATGTGGAAGTCGCTATGGCTATAGATGTTGTTGTTGTTGTTGTTGTTGTTGTTGTTAATGATGCTTCTTTATGCTTTCCAGCGAATTTCCCCAAATTGGTAAGATTACGTACCAAATTTACAGTATCATCATGTTGAGAGACGACTGCACTTGTACTTGTGATGGTTGTAGCATTGGAAATAGTAGTAGCATTATTGTTAACATTTAATGTACGTAAATTGGATACAGTAGCATGTTGGGAACTCTTTAAGCGATTTTTTAATTCGTTTGCTAAAGCTGCTGGTGGAGCTAATAGATAACCTAAACCATGCTTAACATCTGATTTTACTTTGAATAAGGAATCGCAATTACCAGTACCATTACAATTATCAGCCGCCAATGACTTTTGTAGGGGAGCTTGTTTATTCTGTTCTATGATTAAATTGAAATTAAATTTCTTCTTTATTGCAATTTCCTTATATAAAATGTATTTAATAAAAGATTAATATGCCATGCTCAATTTTTTACTGTTATCAAATTAATACTTACTTGTTACATAACAACACAATTGCATCCATTCTTTTTTCTATAATGATGTTTTGTAGGAACAAAAAAAAAATGTATTTTTAGTAAAAGGATACAAAACACAATTAAGTGCAATTATCAAAAAGTCCAAAAATAAAATATTATACAGCAAAAAAAAAAAGAAAAAAGATTTTTTTAAGGTTTTCATCATTGTTATAATGTTTCTTCTTCGTGTTATTCATTCGCGTGAAATAATTGTCTAGTATATTGCATTTCATATGACATCTAACAAAATGATACTACTTTTACTTAATAAATTGTGCAGTTAAAATTAGTAAAGAAAGACATAGAATAACTTTTGAATTATGTGAATCCAGTTTTCTCAGTTTCTTTTCTTTATCAAACCAATTTATGGAGAATTGTTTACCTATGTGGTGATTCACAAAGTACAGATTTTCTTTTGTATTTTATTGTTTTTTCTTTTTTTTTTTATTAAAATATGATTTTTTCATTTTATTTCAAATTTGATTTACTTTTGTTTGCTTAATTTTTTGTTCGCTTAATTGAAGTAGTTTATTTTTTATTACTTTATTTATTATATATATGATGTATATTACTTAAGTATTTTTTATTTTGCCAAATTCGATTTATTTACTTTAGGTTTGTATTTGCTTATTATATTAGTTTATACATTTTTATTATAATAAGAAAAATTTTAAGATTCCAATTTATTCAACAATCAATAAGTTTGTGACTATAATTTTCATTTTAACATTTTTTCGTACATTTCGTATATGTTTATTCCGGGAATTTATGAAATTGTGTGACATCAATGTCACACAATTTCATATTCAGTAGGTAACAATATTTCCTTGTTCTAGTGAATAAAATTTTGCTTTTCTTTTTATCATAAATGTGATATATTAAAATTTTTTTGTTTTTTACTTATTTGTATAATAGCGTAATATTCAACGGCAAGTCGTATTAATAAAGAAGCACTTAATTTCTTATTATAATTCCAACTGTATGAGATATCTGTGATGTTTATCTAACATTTCCATTTAAAAAATTTGTAATGCAATCTCATTTAAATTTAATAACATCATATTAATTATGTACTACAACAATTGGTTCTAAAAACGTTAACAATTTGTTAACGTAATGCAATGTTACACTACAGTCTTGATTTCTCTTATTTGCCTTTATGTTCATCGAGATGGAAATTTCAGTTGCTAACTAAATAATGTCAAACAATTTTTGTAGCTGCTTTTTTAAATCATTTCAATTAATTTAAACTGAATCAAAAAAAAAGTATTTTGTTATATTTAATAAAAATTGAAAAATTTTTATAAAAGATACAGGAAGAGTGGCCAACACTTTAACTGATATAACATAACATATATGACAAGAATAAGTAAAAAAAAATGTAATACAAAAAAAATACATTAAATTAACAAAAATGGATTCAAAAGCAACGCTTAGATACAAGGACTTTTAAGTAAATACGAAAAGGTATATTTGATTAACAGAAATCTAAACATAATTTTATATATATATATATATATATATATATATATATATATATATATATATATATATATATATATATATATATATATGTATAAATTAAAGAGAGAGCAGGAATGTATGACTATAATAAAATTACATAGATCGATCTATTTTTTTTTCTTTGATTTTATTTTCGTTGTAATTAAAATATTAAAAATAATTTGTCAAAATCTTGTTCAGCATTCTTTAATTCTTCCGGCGTTATTATAATATCATCGAAACACTTTAATTTATCATAATTGAGTGGAGCAGAATGATCATCGTTAGTAGCAGCATTGATGTCAACAGATTTGAAATCTTCTGGTGTTAAGGGAATATCTTCAAAACATTCCATTTGTTCATATGCAGTAAAAGGAATTGTTGTAGAGTTTGAGGTAGCAGAAAAAGTATTTACATTTGTAATAGGATAATTATTATTATTAATACCAAAAAATTTTTGTAATTTTTTATCAATAATTTGTTGATATTCTTGATATAATGGTAACGAATTTCGTGAAGCATGATTAAATTGTTGACTTAATGGGCGATGTGGTGTTGCTGTTGCTGTTGTTGTTGTTACTACGCTTGAATTATATGGTGACTGAGCACTGATACTGGCACTGCTAATATCATTATCATTATAATTACTACTAATAAACATTGATTGTGTGTGTATGGCCAAGTTTCTTGATAGTTTTTTACGCATCTCAACAATCGGTTGCTTGCAATTGTTGTCTTCCAGTTTTGATATAGTATTTTTCTCTTTCCTAATTAAATTATTATGATTTACATCATATTTTGTCTGCATGGTATTAATAGATGCTGGATTCGTTGGTATTGATGTTGATGGCAATTGATGTTGTAGTAATAATGATAGTTGCGGTTGTAATAGTGTTTGTAATGATCCATTATGGGAATGAAATGAATCAATACAATTTTGTTGTTTAATAAACTGTTCTAAATTATCATTATTTTGTGGCAGTGATACTTTTCTATCTAATTTCGTCCATTTGCTTTTATTGATTGATATTGCCTGACATACTGTAGACTCAAACCCTGCTTCCCCCACTTTTTCTATGTGTTTATTATTATTACAATTTTCTATAAATGGTGATTTAATTTTACCAATTTTTTTTGTCGTCGTTTCAATATTTGTTAAACAATTTTTTAAATTTACATGATTAATACCATCATTTTCTAAACTGTGATGGTTTTTACTATTATTGTTGGCATCATTGTTTAGAAAATGTGACATTTTCAATGTAATACTTTTAACATTTGATTTATCACAATTTTTATGATCATCGTAATGCAATGGTTGTAGCGATTCTTTAATATGTGATGATGGAGATTGTGAGTTTATTAAATTCATTGAAGAATCATTATTACAATTTTGATGAAAATAATTTATAGATTTATTTGATACAGTTAGTGGTTGACTTGTTAAACGATTTATCATAATAGAATTACACTGTGAGTCTATTGTACGACCACTAGAATGATCATCCTTTCCGCTACCATTATCACCACAACAATTGTCATTATTACTATTACCACTACTATTAACAATCATTGATTGGATTTGGTGTGATATTGTTCCTACTTTTTTATTTGAAAATTTCCGACGCATTTCAACAACAACTGGCCTAGACCGTTTACTATTCATTTCTATGTTTTCCTTGCCCGAATCTGTGAAATTATCTTCTTCATAATGCTTGCCATCTTCTTCCAACTTTCTATTATTTGTATCATTTGTATGCAAGTCGAGAAAATAATGTGGCATATTTAGTACAATACGTTTAATGGTTGGTGTTGTTATATCAGGTGCTAAAGTGCTAGGAGTTACATGTATGAATGGTGAATTGTTGCTTCTAATGGCAAAGTGTTCATTGTTACCAATAACAATATCATTATCCTTATTGTCAATAGCATCACAATTACCATTATCATTATTATCACAATTATGTTCTAAGTGATTTAAAAAACGGCCAGACATTTTTGAGTGTATCGATATTTGTTTGTGCACCTTCCGTTCCACTCTTTTTACAATCGTCTCAATTTCATTTAAACTCATTTGAATTGTATTTGCTGCTGCTGCACAATTCACATTAGCAGAATTATCATTATTCTTACTAATTATATTATACAATAAATTAGGTGTACTGTTATTATCAACATTGCAATTGTCATTTGGTGAATTTGTTTTTATAGGACGCGACGTGCATGGCGTCACATTTCCTGAATATGATGCATTAAAGCTACAGTTGCGTTCCAATGAATTATATCGTGAGGTAGTTGGTGTTGTATTTACTGTTGTAGCAATTTTATTAATATGTTTAATTGAATATTGTTGTTGTTGTTGTTGTTGCTGCTGCTTGATAAGTGTACTGCCACCACTACTGCCGCTACTTAAATTGCTGAAGAAACGTAAACGTTCCGACAAAGGTAGAGATGATGGCTCTAAATATATACATACATACATACGTGCATCGATATATTTTTATTCTTTATTATTTTATTATTATTATCATTATGTTGTGGTTGTTATTGTTGTTGTTTTTAAGTTGCTTCTAGTTTAAAATGCATTATAATCATTTTATATTTCTTATTATATTTGTTCATATTCTTTCGCCATTTTTTTTACTTTCTTCACTATTTGACATATGTTTTCATTTTTCTATTGCCGAATTTAATATAATTGTAAAAAAAAAAACTTATTACTTGACGTAATACATATTGCTTTTGAATATCATATTCATTTCAATTCAATTCAATTTAATTATACCCGTCATTCAGCATACGTATCCAGGCTGTGTTGTGCGCATGTTGACCGGTTTGACTAATTTTCAGTATCAATCTATAAGTACAAGAACTTTCAATATTTCCGTAAATTTTGATGTCAATATCTTAATTTTTTTAATCCAGGAGAATGTCTATAACAGACAGACATACTTATTTCGATTAACTTTGTATTTGATGCTTATCAAGAATGTACGTATTTTATAGGGTACTCGTAACCTCTTATGTTTTGACAAAACGAGTATACTTCCAATCTTTGAATGGATGGTGTAATAAAAGAAAAAAACTCATAAACCTCGCGAGTGGGGGCTAGTAGTTCCGAAAAATGCCAGCTCAATTGCGGATGACTCATGAGAAAGTCGTTGAGAGACAGACTTTTAGGGGCACTTATGAGTTGAAACGATTGACATTGACCTAACTTATTGATACAATATAATTAATTGCGTACTAATATATTATTCATATTTTATATATCTAGTTGCAACATCCTTCCTCTTTTTATCGCTTTCATTTTTAGTATATTAAATTGGTTTATATATTTAAATTGTTCATGTGTTGTAAAGCCACATGCATTTCCTTTATGGTGTTATTGCGTAAGCAATTTTTTTTTTGGTTGTTTTATTTTATTGATAAATATGGCATGCTATGCTTTAATGGTTGAATTATTTATCAATTATTCAACATAATTTTCACTTCAAGTCAATGGAATTTAATTTAGGTATGTTTAGGTGTTACCATTTAAAATTTATTTTTAAAATTTATTCGTAAAAATAAATAAATGTTGTAAGCATGCATGCCTTAAGTAAAATACGAGACATAATTTGTTATGTAATAATGCGGAATAATAATCTATTTTTAAGTCAATGGGCATTTTATGCTTAAATGAAAAGTAGATACAAACAAATAGCCAAAAATAAAGATCGGGTGAAGAGAAAAGGGAAAGGGTTTTACGGAATTGCTACAGAAACTTTATATTATAAATAAATTTTCAAATAGTGTTGTGTGTATATACATGAAGTATTCTATATATGCAGTCATTCTATGTATATAAAAAAATCATAGATAATCACGTTAGACGATTTAAAAATTTTAAAGATGAAAATCACATGCGTAAAATTATTCCACTGTAATGACTATGAAAAAATTAAAAAAAAAACGTAATAGACAGTATGAACAAGAAAATAAATAATTAAGTTTGATTACTAACGAATGTTTTGCATATGCACTACAAAAAGAAGTAATTAACAAGAAATGAAAGGTGTTAGAATTTCGTTAAATAAACTGATGATAGCGTACCGACCATTAATGTTACTCTTTTTGCGGCGACTCATTGAATAAATTGGAAAAGCGTTATTCCTTTTTTGGTTTTTTTGTTTTTTATAATTTTGATGCAACTATTTATTAAAGCACGTTTGATGTAAACGTGAAAAAATTTATTAAAATAATTTGCCAAAATTAATGAATGATGAAGCAATAAAAAATAAAGGGAAGAAAATTATTCGGAATTTCTATTATTAGTAGATGCGCTGGTGGCAGATGATGAAGAATTATTTGTATATAATAATAATAAACAAAATAATTGCAAACAAATAACAACAACAATAACAAAATAAATTGCATTCAATGAATAACAATAAAAAAAATTATTGCATACATTTGTCAATTTCTTGTCAACATTCAATGCCTTAATTTTTCTATAGCTATTCTTTTTGTGATTTGATAACAACAACATACCAATTTCATCATCACTATTTTGCGTTTCGACAGAATCAGTTGTTGCGTCAGTTTCTGATGTTTTTAATGTTGCTAGTGGTACAAATCCTTTATACGATTGTTCTGAAGATGGTGGTGTTTTGAAATCATAATTATCGTTAATAATGGATGCAGCTGAAATTTTCATAAAGAATTATAAAAATGGAAGAAAAAAATGTGTCAAAAGATATTATAGCGAAAATGATTAAGAGACTCTCATTTATTAAATACTTTTATCCTATTAACTACGTTTTAAAGTATCATAAGTTTATAAAAGGCATATAAATACGGCAGAAATTTAAAGTTTAAATGCTTACGTAGAATGGGGTTCATATGTAAGTCTGAGGTGTATAATTTAATATTCGCTCTATTTGGTTATACTAAACACATCAAAATGCACTTCTCCTTTTTTTAAAACTTTATATTTAAAATAAATCTATTTATTATGGAGAGATATGAACTTAATTTTATTTTAACCTTCACTTAGGCACTTAAAAATTATCAAAATTTTTAGAAGGAGCAGAAAGTCATACACGTCTTGTAAATCCGTCATTTTTCTACCTTTTATATATGAATATCAAAATCTTAAACAAAATTCACTAGAACATTCTTAAAATTTTTTGAATGCTTTTCTAATAAATAATAAAATCGCTTACCTTTTTTTGGCGTAGTACGTTCCTCCCCTTTAAAGCTACTTGTAGCACTTTTATTTGCTTGTAATTGTTGGAACATATGCGCCCGGGCTCGTACACTATTTGTTCGTACCACACTGCTACACTGTCCTACAGATTCTTTACTGTCTTTTGTACTATTCATTTCATTCAATTCTTCCATTTGTACTTCCCTATCATAACTACTGCACTCACCAGTAACAAAATCTGACATTTTTTTACTTGTAGAAAGAGTATTTAATTCCGAATGATCTGTCGTTATTGGCTTGAAAGTAGATTTCATTGAATAATGATTATTGTGCGTTTGCTTCAAAATATGAAATTTCTTTGATGATACTTGTTCTTGTTGTTGTTGTTGTTGTTGTTTTTCTTTGAGTGTTGTTGTTGTTGCTGTTGTTTGAGTATAAGAATAATGTGAGAATGAAGGCGATGGTATTTTAGAATTTGTGTCACCACCAGCACAAGATTTTAGTGTTGTTATTGGTGTTGATTCCGCTTTTTGTAATGCACTGAAAACATTGGCCGGTTTAAATGCTGAACAAGTTGTGAATGATGCAGTTCTCACGGCAAGATCCTTACATTTGACACTGTTTTTAAGAGAATTACGATATTAATGTAAATTCTATTTAACTTCTTTCACAAAATATTAACCTAAGTCATTTAAGTTATTTTATACTAATACTAGAAAGGAGAAGGGGAAAGGCAGACAGACAGACAGACAGACAGACATGGAGGGATAGATAGAAATAGAGAAAGTTCTTGTACATTTTTTTGGTTTTGTTTTAAATTTGTCTCACTTGTCTGTCTAATCTACGTCTAATCAGGTATGTAATAATGGATTTTGCACTATTTTTATAAAGTTATATGCTTCACTTTCATGATTTTTTCATGAGAATTTACTAGTTGACTCTAATTAACGTTTACGATGTTTTAAATTGACTTTTTTTACAGCACGGTTTTATAGAGTAAGCAATTTCTTATAGATTATTCACAGTATTAAAATTATTTAAAAAATTTCAATTTCGAAACATTTCATTAATAACCGCACACACAGATGTTTTTTATGTTTTTTTAAATAAAATATAATTTCATTTCCTTTACTTTTATTACAATAAAGTTATATCCCTATATAAAGTAATAACATTAAATGAAATCACTAATAAATTCAAAATTACACTTATATGTGTTTAAAAAATATAAATAATCGAATGCATCATTTTATTTTTAAATGGATTTTACTTAACGCACGCACTTCACTTTATTACTTTCCCTTTAATTTGGACACATACTTCTATTTTATTGTAACCCAACCAATGAAGTAAACAAGTGGGCGCTAATATATTAAAAAACTGAAAATTTGCAATGAAATTTTTTATAATTTTGAAAAGTAAAAGTGGCCGACATTATGGAACCAAATTGAAGTACCATGCCTTATATGATGGATGTGGGACCATGAATTACCAGATTAAAATTGTTAGTTTTAGTTTTTTGTTACAAACGTTTCTAAAAACATAAATATATTCCCAAGCCACGGAATGGATGGTGGGTAAAAAACCGCTTCATAAAATGCGAAATGCGTCGCAATAAAAATCTCTCGTATATCTTTTGTCTCCATCTCTACTATAATACATGTCATATAATACAAGTAATAGTAGTTTTCAAATAAAAAAAAAATGTATAAATCCCATAAATTCTATGGAAGAAAATTTTAAGGAGGGCACTCTTGCTTAAAGCGGGATACTTGAGAAACTTTTACAAAACCGAAAAAAGTCTGTGTTTTCGCGTAATAAATATCACTTTCTTTTTTTAAATATTTACCTAAATCTTCAATTTTAATTCAAGGTTACTACTTTGTAATTTTCACTTATGTAAATAATTTCATAATTTTTCTATTAGACACTTTTAATTAGATTTTTAACTTTTTTCTTATATTCGTTATATTTTCTTTATTGTATTTTCATAATTTAAATGAAAATATGTATATTATTATATTATATTATGATTTTGCCCGTACCTAAAAAAAACGTATATAATGCAACTGCTGTTATTTAAGCAATGCGAAATGCCTTTTTCAATAATTCAGACATATTTCACTTTGCTTCTCCGTCTACCTTTGTCATTCTCTCTATATTGCTTCTCTTGCTGTAAATCTCTTCATTTTACACGTATAATATGTACTCTTTTTCATTCGTATTTTTTACCTACCACCAAGAAATTGGAGGTATACTAATTTTGTCATTATGCGCCTAACGCCTAACAGGAAGCGACGGAGACCCTATTATATATATATATTTTTTAATAGTATTAATTTAGGTATGTTTGTCCATATGTCCGTATCTAGTAAACATATTCCTGGTCGCAAAAAAGGAGATTGCTTTCAAATTTGACAAAAACCTTGTAAATTCACGTACATTGAAAATGGGCCACTATGGACAATGAGATCGGGGGACACGCCCACAGTTCTACGTAAGCTGACAACAGTTGTTTTTTTAGTCATAAATTTTTCGCTTATATCTAAAAAATTGGATCAGATAGAAAGCTGAAATTTTGGACAAATATTAAGGTTATTATCCTACAACGTCTACAAAAAAAAATCATGTAAATCGACCGCGACTACTGGATATTGTACAACTTAGTATTACAAAATATTTTCTGGCTGGTGGGTAAGTAAGATTTGATTCCACCCTAATATAATTTCTTCACTTGTTTTTTTACTTTTTTGTGCTATGTTTCTTTAGATTTAAATTTCTACGAATAAGGTGAAAATAAAAGTAAGAATCCAAAAATAAATTTTTTTTTATTTGCATTAAATTTAATGGATAATAACGAATCGTATATAAATAGTAAAATATTTTACATCTCTATCATTGAACGTATCCATAGAAAAAAAAATTAGAGGACTGACAAACTTAAATCAGAAAGTAATCTTGAGTCAATCTACATAATAAAAGGAAAGTCTGTCTTAACTTCTCAACTACACAAAATATAATGCCCTGGACCACAAGTGGTGTAGAATACAAATTTTTAATTGTGCAATTGTATTTAAGCATTAATGACAATTAGTCTTTAAATAAACAAAATGGAAATAAATAGTTAAAAATACTAAAATAAAAATGTATAACTCCTAGTAAGCGTGACTAATTTAAATAATTTATGTACTGTTATTGTAGGACGACATTTTTTACATGTGTGCAAAATGTCAATTTTCTGCATGTAGTTTTATGGTACAACTTATAATACGACTTTGTTTAATTTCTGAAAGGCTATACCGATTTTAGTGAGAGCCTAATGCGACCCCAGATCGCATTAGACCTCTTTACAAAAATGAAACATTTCAACGGTGTTTCTATTGTACTTCGTGGATAACAATTTTTAAAAAAATATAGAAAAAAAATTAAAATTTGCAATGCTTAATTCAGCGAAAGCATGACTTCTTTACAGGATTTTTGGACTGGTATTGCAGAATGATTGCCTCAATATTTAACTATTACAGCTTATGAGTTATAAGTAAAAAATTATAAGTTTTTGTTTAAAAACAGAGATGTTTTCACTTTGAGTTGAAATGTGGCCGCGTCCTTTAATCGATTTGGGCCAAATTTAATCCTAACCTGCGCGTGTAAGAACTGTCAATGTTTTTGAAAAATTTGAATGTATTTGAAAATTTTACGAATAGTAGAATGCCTACAATAGATAGGCACATAGACACAATCTAAATCGATTCCGAATTTGATGGTGGACACAAGTATGTTTACTTTGTAGAGTCATCATCGTTTCCTCCTAGATGTTGCAAACATATTAACAAAATAAATATACCCCAGCATCTGGGAGATTGATATAAAAACAAATTAAAACTAAGAAGAAGCACAAGAACAAGTTCAGGTTTAGTTACGTAGTTGTTATTACTCTATCGTTGTTTAGTTTCGTGTTAAAAGAAACAAGTAACTTTTAAATAACTAACTAATTACAAGATGACATTTAATTTTTAATCAAAAATATGTAATACTTTTACTTCTAAGAGAATATTTATCAAAATATCAAATTGCCTTTATTCCTCTCTCTAATGGCCCACTTAAAAAATTATTATTGTTGTTATTTATGTTTTTGCACATTATGGTAGAAAGAGGGACAGAGCGAGAGAAAGATATAAAGAAATAAAGAGAGAGAGAGAGAGAGAGAGAGAGAGGATATTTAAGATTGATCGGCACTTTCTTTTTCACGTAGTTTTCTTTTTCATGTAGTTTATTCTTTTTCATTTAATTATTTACTGTTACTAAAATAGAATTTCACTGAACTATTTTAAGTGGCTTTTTCTGTTCTTGTTACTTTTTTTTTGTTTTCTAATATTAAATCATTCCACCTATTCGTAATTTATGGGTTTTGCTTTATATTCTTTTGTTTGGCATTTGTAGCTCTGTGCAAATAAAAAAATTTCTACTTTCGGAGTGTAAATGATGTTTGACCCCAGTAAACGGAAAGTACAAAACAAAAAATGGAAATGGTACCAAAAAAATTATTCATTCAGCCAGGGGGTAATGCATTTTTATCTTATTTTATGAGTGTGTAGGTATGTGGTACGGTACATTGTGTAGCGCAATTGTTTTCACGATGTGTAACTTACATGTAAATAATAAAACAAATTATAAGACAATGAACATTTTGAACAGTAGTATATGGATGATATGATGTTTATATATAACGTCACTCAATAAGTCTGTACTATAAAACTGAATTTTTACAATCATTTTATAACTGATTTAATCCTATTGCATAAATATCTTCTTTCCTAACTTCGTTTTCTCTGATAAAGTTGTTTTTTTTTTTTGTTAGAAGGTCTTTCTTCTCCTTTGAAAGTGTTGCTGCACTCATTTATATACCTATTTTTTTGACGTATAACCGATTTTCGCTATGTTTACCAATTCTGTCTACTCGGCTATTTGTTATATATAAGATACGATTGACTGATTGTCATAGGCATTACTGAAATCTAGGAAAAAATTTATCATTCAGAAGGTTATTTTGTTTACCTTCGTTATTTTTTGGGATTATTGACCAAAAAAAAAATGGTAATTAACGCACCTATGCTCAAATAATTATTTACTTAAATTTAATAAACATAAGTAATTTAATGTAATTGTCAATAGTTATTTCATTATTTCATTACGTAACAGAGGTTATTTCATTACCTTTTCTCCTCCGCTATTCGAATAGCACATATGTTTCGCAAGTGAAAATAAAAATTCAAATTAAATACATTTTCAAATTGTTTGAAAATAATTTTAGTTCTCTCTCTCTCGTTATAAGTTTGAACTAATAATAATAAGAATAATATAATAAAAATATATTTTGCAATATACTTACGAATTCTTTTCTTCACTCGTTATTGGTTGACTTTTAAAGCGTTCTTTATTACTAGTACGGGGGGTACACAATTGTTGGGAACGTTGCAATATATTAATATTACAACCACTATCGGCTTTGTTCATTTCCGGGGCAGATCCATTACATGCATTTGTTTTATCCACAGTGTACGTGATTGAATAATTGGCAGATTTTTTTGAAATATGATTTTCCATAAACTTAATGCGCTCCGATACACTTAATGATGCCGCTTGATTTGGTTTTTGACCAGCATTAACGTTGGTTAATGTTGTGGCCAATTCATTTGTACTTGTTTGTGAGGTAGCTATAGCATTTAGAGCTTCAGCTAAATCAATAATAGGACCACTTCCGCCTTCACTCCCGCCGGTTATTATGTGTTTATGAGCGAAGACTCGCTCTAAAGAACGCGCACGATGTTTTAGTGTTAATAATGATGAAGCTGATGAATTTTGTTTATAAAATTCGTTATCACGATCAATATGATCATCGAAAGTATCACCTACTATAGATCGCTTTTTTAATGGTGAATCAATTTTAAGTATTGGTTTAACGGATGATTCGGCACTTTGTAATTGTTGTTGCTCATCACCCATGCCCTTGTTGAAATTAATTAAATCAAACTCTTCACGACTTGATTTGCGGGAAGTTTTCAAAATTGGTTTAATTTCATAATCATCCGAAGAATCTCCACGTGAGTTTTTTTTCAATATTGGTTTCGGAGGGCGATTAGCCTCCTCACTACTACTCGTATCTATTTTTAATATTGGTCTTAATTCATATTCTTCATTGGTGGGTGTACAGCTAATATAGGATGATGAATCATTTTGACAGGCAAAGTCATTTTTGTTACCATACAACTCAGCAGCAGCTAATATCACAGCTTGAGAGATCGAAACATGTTTAGAAAAATGTGGTGAATTACCACCAAGACCACCACCACAACCAGCCCCACTGTCTGATGGCGTTGAATTTGAATCCTTTTTCTTCAGTATACTCTGAGGTTGTACATGTGATTCTCCCGAAATAGAAGGACAACCATCACTTTTATTACTATCATAACTGCTTTGCTTCAGGATACCATGATGTTGATGTTGGTGTGCTCCCATCACACTATTTGCAATTGAGACTGACGATACAGCAGCGGCCCCAGCTGTTTCTTCCAAAGAATTACGGCGTACTGTTTTAATTAAAATGTTACGTTCCTCTGGAGAATGAGAACGCGAATGGTAATGTGACTCATCCAATGACGAACGCTTTTTTAATATACCAGCTCTTTTATGGCAACTTGGCGTATCTATTACATTGGATGAGAATGTTACTGGTGAAGCATTACTTGAAGTTGAACTAGATTCACCAGTAACACCTCCAGCACTATTACTACCATATAAATGGTCTTTCTTTTTAAGTATTGAAACAATAGGACTACATGCGGTTGCCATACTTAAAGCAAAATCATTTGAACTTTTACGACGTAGTATTGGTGACAACTTTAATGGTACTTCATCATCATTAGCACAAGCTGCTGATGATATTGCCGGTGCAGCTTCTGCCGATGATGATTCTCCTTCTATACTGTGCGCTTTTAATAAGCGTTGTTTACGTAAAATTCCGTTGTGATTACGTTCTAAGGGTTCCTCATTATTTTTCCTTTCACCTACAGCCGACACAGATGATCGTTGCGGCTCATAACAAATGCATTCTTTTCCTAAAAAAGTGGCGCATTTAATTGGTGATGACTTACGTTTAGTTGGATTATTCACATTATGTGCCATCAATTCATTCTTATAATTTCGTTTATTATTACTATCATCTGACACTTTTTTATGGTTCTGCAAATTATTAAGATCTCCTTTACTACAATGATTCGCCTGAGTGATTTTACCACTGTCACAATTTAATTTATTTACTGATTGCAACTCCTGTTGCTGTTGTTGTTGCACCCTTGAACTTGACAAATCACTGCGATGTTTGGCCCGTGACGGTGTTTTTGGACAATTTCTCTTGTTTTCATCAAGTTGACTTGAGTCCCCATCTCTTTTAGCCACTTCCACATGATGAGTTAAGGAATGTCGATTAGAGTTGTCATCATTATTCGAATGTTTAGTATGGAGCGCCACTGTCCCATTTTTACTTCTTTTTTCAATATCACGCTGAAGTGACGCAATATTTAAATCATGGCGACGACGTCTTCGACGTAAAGCTGCTGAATTTAATCCTTCTAGAATGGAAGAATTAAAATTGAATGGATGATATTTTAGAATAGTATACCCCAAATATGCATATATACGAGAACAAACTTTCATTTGATTCCCTATTTGATTCCTTCCTTAAATTACGTAAATCGCAAGTGTAATGTGCATTTATTTTTTATGCTTCTTGCGTTAATATAAAATATTTTTTATTGTCATTATCATAATTTCTTAAAGGTATATATAACTACAATTTATCACTTTGTATGGCAAAGTGTTTAACAAAAATATTAATTTTTTATTTTTCTTTTTTATGTATGCATGGATTTAACCTTCATTAACATAAATTACATATACACATGTATTAATAAGAAGGCGGCGATTGGCGATTGTTTGGATTGCGCAGTCGCCAACAGCATCAAAAGTGGCATTACAGCACTATTGCATTTTTACATTTTTACAATTTTATGGTTAAATAGTTAATTTCGGTTAGTCAGCCAAGCAAATTAATCACTATTACTTTTTTTCATTATGATTATATAATGATAAAAAATGGAAATGTCTATTTATGTGTACTTATTATATGAATGACCATTGCTTTAAGTAAATTAAATTGAACAAATTATAACGTTATATTTGGCTAAAGCCAAATTTTAAATGCCTTTCCTCCAGATGCTATATATGTTATTATATTATTATAATAATGGATGCAATTCTAATGGCATTTATGGGCAATAAGTAAAAATCCACAAATGTTTGTCTTAATGTTCTCTATTTTCAATATCAAGCTGCATGCAATAATTTACTGCCAAATATTAAAGTGAACCTCTTAAACATATTAATAGATGAAAGTGAATAGTCTAGAAGACATTGGCAAGCTAATTTTCAATTCAGGTGAAAAATGAATAATCAAAATTTTTTATTATCATTTTGCAAGCCAAACACTTCAACATTTAGACAAAAATATAAAATCATGCAAGAATCTTTTTCATTTTTCAAAAAGCTTTTCAGTACAATTTAACAAGTAAGCATACTAGCACAATTTATATAAAAATATTCGTTACTTACCATTATTTCCACTATTCTTGGGCGAAGAAGTTTCTTCAGTTGAGCAACAATTTAATTGCGATTTGCGTTTTGATGATTTATCGCGTTCTTTATTATCCTCACCGACAGATTGTAATGTCTAATAGAATATTTAGAGCACATGGAATATATTTGATTTAAAGAAAATTTAAAATATTTCGCTTTACAACTTACTATTTTCGTGCTTTTTTGTACTGAATTTAAATCGAACAATTCATAGAGTTTTGGCGAATGCGTTTCCTGCTTCAGTTTTTCATAATTATGCATTGCCGAACAGAGTGGTTTAGTATCATCATTTAAATGCAGACTCTTGATTTCACTACCAGCATCGTTGTCCGTGTTATCTCTGCTATTTTTCTTATTACTATTATTTAAATTATTTCCAATAGTATAATTCTCCTTAGATTTAAAAGAGTTTGTTTTACAAAATTTATCCGATTGACCAAGTCTATAACGTACTGGTGAAGGTATACGAACAATTGGTACATCGATACAGTGCTGACGATCTATTCCATTACGGACCAATCTATCTGAAGGAGGACGTCCATGATGGTCACTATTTATTATATTTTTGGGAAGTACTCTAATGTAATCGTTTTTCGCTTCATTTATTCCTTTATTAGGTCCCGATTGTGGTTGCTCTTTTTGCTGTTCTTGAACGCCCTGTAAAGGTTGTCCACTTGAAGTTTCCATAAAATTAACATTATTTTTCATAGCCATTGTGTTTACCATCACATTAAAATTTTGTTGTGGTTCTTGAATCGTTGATTTCTGAATTGAAGAGCTATTTTTCATTTCTTCTTTTTTCATTAAATTCACTGTATTAGAAGGAAGTAAATTAAAAAATAAATATAAATATTAAAAGTAGAAAAATCAAACCAAAGAATAAAAAGCAGCCGTAATTGGTAACATTTTTCTCCAAATTTATAATAAACCTTATTCAAAAAATATTCAAGCAATAATTTATGCGTGACAAAATATTAAAAATAGAGTCCATGAGAAATGTTGTAGCTTGAGTAGAGAAAATTGTTTATAATAAAATGTGATTTACATTCTTCCGAAATCAGACTTAATTGTTCTTGAAAAAAATTTTTTTTAATAAGTTTATCACTATTAATTTCTATTTAGAAAATCCATTAACACGAAGTTGGCTGCACTTTAGAAACAAAAAAATATACCTTTCAAACATTGTCAATGTTTCAGAGTTGCTCTCGGTCATTTGAATTAAAACTTCGTTTTATATTTAGATCACATCAGGTACATCATAATATTCAAATGATAAACATATTTACGTATATTTTTGAACAAAATCTTTTTCGTTTGTTATTGTTTGCTTTTAAATAAGAATAGCATGTTAACGATTAGCAAAATTAATATCATCACTAAAATTGATGGTACAAGTAGCATATAACATTTTCATTGAACTTCACAGTGTATTGCTTTTAATGATAAAAGTTTTGCCATTGTCTAAGCCATTGAATAATTGCTTGCTAAAGCAAACTGTAATAGAATACACCACAATAAACAACTCGGATATTGTATTTACGTCCACTTCTAGAAAAGATATTGTTGCTATTATTTTTACAAATTGAATATAGCAAAAATCAGAGGCTGACATATATTTTCAACGTTGCTGCTTGGTGGTTGCAGCATATTTATTTTTATTATAATAATTATTAATTACATGTATTTGTAGTATTATCATTACCAGTGTTGTTTATATTATTATTATTTGTAATACTACTTGTTCGTTAATATATTGTGATGGTGATTGTTATTGTTATTAATTATTATTTAATTTTTTTTTTTTTTGGAATGCAAACAATTTATGATCGATACAATTATTTGCTGCCGTTACACATGCGATTTAAAGTATTTAAAAGAAAACAGCAAAGAAGCCAAAACATAAATTATGATGATACTCAAATCTTGAATATAGGTGTCACAGCAGTTTAGACTTTCAATAAGTGAAGTATTTATTTTATTTGATTTAATGAATTTAATGTTACCATCAAAAATCATTAATTCAAATGATAATATCAATATAATCAAAAATGACGAGTCTTAGATCTTTTAATCAATCTACATTTCTAAAAAGTTTTTTTTTGACAATTTAAAAACACAAAAAAGTATGATTTTTCCGTATAATTGTTATTATCAAAAAAACAAGAAAAGCAAATGAATATTTTTAGAGATTTTGGTTCCTTTTTAGTTTATAATTTTTGAGAGACTTAAAAGTATAACTTAATTTTTAGTTTTTCAAATATTCAAACTCAAAGGCTTTGTGAGCGTTGGAATTGGAATGCATCACAAATAAAGAGAAGGTTGGATAGAAACAAATAGGTTAAATAGGTAGTTAGTTCTGAAAGTGTTTTTTTTAATTTTCTTCTTAAATTTTTGTGAGAATTTTTTTTTTGTGTCATTTTATATAATAAAGCTTGTTTAAAGTAAAAGAAAAAAATAACTTACCCTTTATAACAAATGAGGCACTATGGTTTGGTGACATCTGTGGTGATGATGCTACCGAATGTGATGATGGTGTTGTTGGTAAAGGAGCGTTTATATCAGGACATACGGCGGCAGGTCTACTATCCCCTTCATCACATTGTAATGGATCTTGTTTCAATTTAGTGGTTGTTGGAGATGATGGTGGTGATTCCACTGTATGTAGACCATTGGTGAATACCGTACTACATTTGGATGTAATTGTACTATTTGTTTTCGTTGATGTTGCAGTCGAAATATTTGCTGCGTTTGTTGTTACATTTAATGGTGGCTTGATCATATTTCTGTTTCTTTGTTCCCATTTCTCTAATAAAACTTGCTGGATAACTTCGCCGCCAATAACCGGTATTAATGTTTGGTTACGAACAGTAGATCGTTTGTGCCTTTCTATTGATTGATTGTTTGCTTCATGTTTGAAAATATGTTGTGTCGCCTCGGATGGTGACATACACAATGGTATTGTTACCGTTGCATCATCCAGTGTATGCTTTACGACTATGTCTTCTGCTTTTGATGTTATACGTGCAGTAGTTCTAAACAGTAAAAAGAGTAGCAGATAAAAAGCAAGAATCTCATGTGATTCAGTTATTGAAAAAATGATCTTATTAAATCTACTAAGGATAATTATAATTTTCAAAAATTTCCATTAATCACTAAATTTGCGTGATTATGTCGCTCATTCACATTAATTAATTAAGGTGTGTTAAATTTGCTGAAAGTTGCTTAAATAGGCCTAATAGAATAGAAACAATAATAAAAAGTTGTAGTAAAAGAAAGAACATTATTAAAATTGTTCATTGATATAAAATTCATCGAATTATAAAATATGTGAATGTATATTTAAATAGTAAAACAAATCAAAACATTGTGGTCGTATATATATTTTGTTAGGAAAACAGGGAAGGTGGGCGTGCAGTTGAATAGCATTTATAACAATAATCATAATAATTCACCACATTTAAAGCAAAAAACATAACGAGTTCTTTTAATTAAAAAAAGGGATTTTTAATTCATAGAAATTATGTACATGGTATTCACCAAGGTACTCACCTGGTGGCAATTGCTGGTGTTGCATTTAATGGGGCAGTTGAAGTAACGATAGTTTCAAATTCATGATTTCTACCATAATAATTTGGATTACAATTCTTATCTCTATTTGCCTCACAATAAGCTGTAGCGTAAGTTGCATTAGTAGGAATATTATGGGAAGAATGAGCAATACCAGCAGGCGAGCAAGCAGTACAATCTTGTTTCTGATATAAATCAAGAGAAACTGAAGGCTCCTTGTTGTTTATTGCATCATTGTAATTTGACAACTTGATAGCACCATCTGTGTGACGTCTTTGTTTATCATTACGGTGACGTCTTAAATTACGCATAGGTCTTTCAAATTTCGCCGTACTCATCAATATAGGAGAATGTACTGTTATACCTTTAGGAGGTGTATTTGTAATTTTAGCAGAGTTTGCTCCAATAACCGTACTTAATTTAATAGATTCATCATGCACATTGTCGGACTTATGCAATAAAGGCATTGCTGCTGTTGATGATGATGGTGGTGATTTACAATTTGCCTTACATTTGGTATCAAAACTGCTTGACCTACTTAAGTTGCTCATATATTTATTCTTATGTGTATTACGACCGCCATCATCAACATTACAATTATGGCAACAGGCTTTGGCGTTTATAGAGGAGGCAGAATGTTTACTATCATCTGCATTATTGACTTTAGCCACTGGTGCGCCTTTTTGTGATAAATCTAATGACTGTAAATAAGTACTGTTCGAAAGGGTACTTCTATTATTCTCATGACATAATTCATGATGGTGTTTGAATATAAGTGTAGGAGATATAGGCGATTCACGTGTATTTGTACGATTTGTACGATTTTCAATTCTATTACCTCCCACCTCAACGTTACTTATATTAAAAATGGTGTTATTGTTATCATGTAAGTGTAGATTTCTATTTCGTCTAAAATAATCATCCTCTTGAGGGCTAACACTATCATCAGTCGTGGAGGTAGCACCGTAATCATCATCGCTGATATACTTATGCTTGATTTCAGCCGATTTACTTTTGTGGGACATTTCATTGGTATTAGTTAGAAAATAATTTTGATCCATGACGAAGGAGAACGTTAAAGGAGTACTATGCCGCAATAATAAAGAAGTGTGGCCAGAAATATGTCCAAGTGAACGTTGCTGATACCAATGCCGATGACGCCGTAAATTTTGTCGTAATTTTTGCTTATAATCTTTCGATTCTTGAAAGTACTTAGTTCGATATGATTGTTCTTTTTCGACTTGTACAAAATATTCTTGTTCGTCGTTGGTTGTTGTATTACTGCAATTACTATTATTACCACTACTACTATCGTTATTGGAATCTTTCTCTTTGAATATTATTTCATATAAAGCGCTAATGGGTCGTGATTCACTGTGTACCCTAAAAGACCGTGCACGTTTCTGTTTTTGCTGAGGAAAACATTGTCGATTTCGACCGTGTAGTCCTTGTTTCAAATTGTACTTGGAAAAGTCACTAGCTATAAAATTGTAAAAACCAAAAAAACCAAAAAAAAAAAAAATAGGTTGCATATTTTTTATCCTACATTACTAAATTTATGCAGAAGCACATAACATTTCTATGGGATGACAAATCGGATTTCGATTTATGCAAATTTTATTTTGGGTATTATTATTATATTTACCGAGTTTAAAGCAATGTCTGAATCAATAAAAAATTTTTAAGTTAGTGCGTTCTTTTGTGCGTTTAGTGAAATATCATTATGTAAATTTCATTGGGACTCGCCGTCCAAAAATGAAATTTATTAATATTTTCTACCATTTGATATTTACTTACCTTTGTTTAGTTCGCTTGTCCATGTATTGCAATTTTTATGCGGATGTTTCAGTTGTAAGGCATCGCCAACACCTCCACAAAAAAACTCTGCCTTTGATGTTGTTGTTGCTGCTGCAGTTGTTACTGTTCTTACCGATGTTGTTTGCACTGACGTTACCACTTCCTTAGTTTTATGATAAATATTAAATGGTTGCTGTGCCTCCCGCTGAAGTTTTGCTTCAATTGAATTTATATTAGTATTAATGTTATATGGGGAAAACTGTCTCTCATTCCTAACCAAATTGGTGATAGTACGATAAACACTTTGATAATTCTCGTTTAATGAATTATTTTGATCCAGTTTATGAATTTTCAAATATAAATCGGTACAATACGATGGTATTGGTATTGGTGTGTGATGATGGTAATGTGGATGATGCCCTTGATAATGTTGTTTGTTTGATAAGAATTTTGCGGCAGTCGTTGCTGTTGCTTTTGCTGTTGCCGTTTCTTGGTTTGGTATTTGTTGTTGTTGATGTTGTTGTTGTGGTGGTGGTTGTTGTTGTTTTTGTTGGCAGTTTACATTGGCAGTGAGTAATGCTGAACTGGATGCTGCTATTTTTAAATTATCTTCAGAGTTCTTAATATTTTCCAAATCACTTTGAAATGTTGATGATGATTCTGAAAGACAAATGCAAATCCAACCGAAAAAGCAAAACAGAAATGTTAAAATATTATTAATGCATTTTAACTGAGTTCAAATAAAAGTAAGTGAATTAATTATAGTCGATCGCAGACAACTTTTGTATAACCTACGTCACTTTGCTCAATGTGATTAAACAATTGAAAAAATAAAAAAATCAAATTAAGTAGAAAAGTATATTTTTCGAATGATTTGCATAGCCTGCTATGAGCGTAGCTTGCTATTGCAAATTTTTTCATATGGCAACCTTTTTTATGTGTAGGTTCTTATGTGGAAAGATGTTGAATAGACTTTTCGACTTTGCCGATATTTATTCCTTAGTATCTTGGGTCTACCTACGCACCTCCATATCAAACTTTATGCAAATTCTAAAGTACAATAGACAACTGGCCGGACAAATGAATAAACAGCGAATAAAAATAACCAAAAAAAAAAAAAAACCTACTTTTAAATCTCTTTCGGAAACACTTAATGTATACTAATAATAGTGGATTATAATAAAAGCAGTATCTGTTATATTTACACATTAAGAACTTTTAAAGTAGTCTCTGCCTTTCTCCTTCTTTTCATTAAACTTATTATTCTATAATCTATTTGTCAGAATAAATTTATCAACTGAGCAATTTTTCCTTCTAATTAAAAAGCTGTTAGCAATTGCTGTAATAAACAATAACTTTAAATTATTCCAGGTTAAATTATATCCAAATTAACTATTAAAAGTTATAAAATTATATTATTCAGTTTCATTTAATGCTTACTTAAAAACTGGTTCAAATATAAATTACGTGAAATATTATTAATTGCCATGAAAGTAAACGAAATTAATTTATATTAAGCCAATAACAACGCTCAACAAGAACAAGAACAAGGACAGAACACAAGAACAGAACAAAAATTAACAATAATATGACAAATATCATGCAGAGACTATTCAAGTGTGTGTGGTATTTCTCATTTTGAACAAACCAATAAAATATAATTATTTTGTGCTACCATTGAAGAGACAAATTATTAAAGCAAAAAACATGCTGTAGCATTTTATAAAAAATTTATTGATTTTACTTCAATGGCAATACCTTTAAAAAATAACGGTAAAACAAAAATTACACAATAAAACTGTTTAGCATTGACAAATGAAATAATAATCATTTATATAAAGAGAAGAGTGAGAACAAAGAGAGAATAACTGCTAAATACTTGAAAGATTTATAAATAAAATTATAAATTGAGCAAGAAATTTGTTACAGGCGCAAGGGGCCGTCTGTAAGAAAATTGATGTATGAAAAATTAATCTACCAAAATTTTGAACATAATTATAGAAATTTTTGTTACGTAGATCTAAAACATTCAATTATTTATTTGTATAAGGTTTTGTTAATTATTCAAAATTATAAATTTCCAATTTGCTTTATTTTACAGATTTTGTCTAAGTACGCTAAACTGACTACTCTTATTCTAGGTTTTTTTTGCGATTCTAAATGTGTAATGACAAGATTGAGAATATGGTTATAATAAGAAGAGAAAGGCAAAAGAAATTCCAGTAGAAGTAATTTATGTTTTTCATAAAATTAAGATCCTTTAAATTTTTAGGAAATAAAGATAAATAAATCTGTAAATGGTTAGAAAAATAAGTTGATATACAAGAAAAAAGAAATCAAGGGAAATTAATATTAATAAAATGTTACGTAAGGGGGATTACAAAAAAAGTATCAAACTACATGGCATAGAATTCTTGTAGGGTTATTACTCTATCACAAAGTAGATCCCTTGAAATTTCTACTTTTAACGATAACAAATAATTCTAAGTGTATTATGCTCAGATTAATAAAATAAATGAGAACATCGAATTGCATAAAAATTATTAATCAATTTAAGTGTAAAAAAGGAAACTCTCAACAGCAAAATAAAAAAAGCAACAACAATAATACTATCAGTTTTTATATTCACCACCCAGAAATTGGGGATGCTTTCACTTTATCATTATGTTTATAACACTCAAAAGGAAATCCTGGGAAAAATATATATTTTTGATCAGCATCAAATTCTGGATCAATTTAGACATGTCTGTCTGTCGTGTCCGTGTATTATTAACATTCTCCCGATGGCAGATCAAATTTAGCAGGAAAATTGAAAATAAGTTGCAGGTAAGTTGGTGTTGAATGGGCAGTATGAGTTAAAAGTCATCTCCACAGTCTAATGTAAACTGACTGTAAACTGTAAACTATTGATCTTTTTGATCAAAATTTTATGCTTTCTTGCTTATTGTATGCAAATTTCAAATTTCAAAAAAAACGGAAATTTTGTACAAGTAGTAAGACCACTGATCTGTAATGGCTAACCAAAAATCACGGAAAAAGGGTCACGCCTACATAAAATTATGCAATACCGCACTTTCCCTGCTTTACGTTTTCAATCTACCAAAAAAAAATTGAAACAGACCCTGAAGAAACGTTATATCTTGGCTTATAAAGATTTTATTATCCAAGATTTGCTCCTAACCAAATATAATTTCTATTTCTTACATATCGATGAACATATTTTTGTACATACCAAATGACAAATTACATTCCATTACTTCCATATCAAAATACGTATGCATATACATTGGTACCAACACTGCAATACAAATTCACCATTGTCTTGTATGAATGAGAATAAATATTATAAATATATTTATGTACATGGTTTTTGCATGCATTTATACAGGAAAAGTTGAAACCATAATTGTTTTACAAATAAGTTCCGCTTCATTTTGCTTGCTAACCAAACAAAAACAAAAAAAAAACTAAACAAAAACAAAAAAAACAAAACAAAAAAAACAAAATCTTTTTTAAGTAACAACTCGCACAGACTCTCACTCATATACAAATACATGGAAAATTATTTTTGTAAATGTAATTTTATATAAAGAGAGAGGCTTCGCTAATTTTGTGACTTCGTTAATTCTGTAACTGTAACTATAACTGTAACTGCAATTGAATGAACATACACATATTGTTACACATGTTTGTGTGTATGCAAATTGTAAGGGTAGGTAGGTAGGTATAAGGCTGACTAAGAAACTGACTAAGGAAGTACAATTAGCATTTGGATTATAAGGCACGGGTAAGCACACACACACAACAATTTACGGTCAACCAAACTAAATGAGATTTTCTTTATACGAAAACTATAATAGCAATAACAAAATGAGAAGAATGAAATTATAATGGTTTAGAGTGAACTACTTTTATATATCCCTACATCACTTACTTTAATCTCGTTAAACAGTAAAGAAAATGAAATTAATTGATTTTCAGAAATGTAAGACAATTTCCCTATATGCGAAACAACCCACAACAATATACACCTTTTTACCTTACGTTTGACAAACAAACACATTTATTTTCTATTGATTTTTGTTAAAAAAAATATCCGACTTGTTTTTTTTGAGATTCATACCAAAAAAATATTATTTAATGGCGCATGATTTCTGCCGTATTATATAATTTCAAATAATTTAATAAACGTTCATTATAATAAATAATCGATTTCAAGTTCCTTTAGATTTGGCAAAAAAGAAAAAAAAATCTCCTTATAAACTTACTACCTGAACTTTGGTGTAGGGTACAAAAAAAAATACTAAATGAAAATACTAAAAGTCAATAGTTAAAATAATTGTATAAGAAAAATAAAAACTGATTTAAACAGTCTTGAAACTGACTTAAACTGAAAATAATGATGAAACGGCATCATTTAAACAATATTTTCATTTTCAATAAAATTTATATTCAAAATATCACTAAAATTTTCAGTCATATTATTCTTATTAATTTTTGGTTAATTTCGAAAATATCTAACAATGTTAACAGTTATGAAATGATACCAACAACAACCATAATAAAATGTGATAAAATTATTTTGAATGAGTGCGATCATCATCAATTTATATCTGATAATTTTTGCTATTTTGATATGGAGCGCTATTGTTTTAAACATTTTTATACAAAATGCCGTATGCAGGCATACGTTTGCCATTATGAGAGAGATTTAATTTTGTACGAGAACAAATTTTGTGATTTAGTGCAATTTTTATGCAATGAAGATATCAGTGATTATCACTGGCCGCCTGAACATTTTGAGCAACAAATTGCTGCCATGTATAAAAGGAAATATTCCAAACAATCACAACAGCAGCAATCGCAACAGCCGCTTCAGTCAATGCAATATCATCAACGAAACCCACAATATTTTAAGTTAAATTCTACCTCTTACTTGTTACCAATAATTATGAATTCGAAACAGATTAAGAAGAATTTGATTTGATCATGTCAAATAATATTTAAAAAAAGTATTTATATCTCCCTCTTTTATTTAGATTTCAACTATATTTTTGATAAGTTTTTCATTTTGAAGTTTCATCATTTTCACAGTCCTTCCCTGTTTAAGTGAATTATTGTTGTTGAATATTTTTTATTTTATTTTATTTTATTTTATTTTATTTTATTGTTTAAAACAGACTGGCAGGCTTGCTGTTAATTTCCATTGCCATTTGCTCCAATCAATTTTTATTTTTTTTAGTTCTATTTTATAAACGCATTTGCACTTCTATAAACAGCATGCTATTGTTGATTCTTGTTGGCAATGTTCCCATCAATTTACACAATTACACAAAAAAAGCAAAGGCAAACAAAGCAAAGACGACCCTTAAACGTGCTAGGTTTATGTTGATTTTAAATGTAAATTAATAGACGGGAAAATGAAAAATGCTGATTTTGATAAAATTTGAGAGAAGGCATATGAACTGCTTAAATCGAATCTATTAACTTTTATCTAAATTTCCGCTTTTATAAGCATATATTTTCGAAGGCAGACTCACAAATGATCATAATGATTTCTTAATGTCATTCACGACGATGGATGGAACTGTCTCATGAGTTAACAAAAAATTAATACTTTTGTGTAAATTCATGAGAGTGCATGTCATGTGTAGGTGCTTCTCGGGACTGGCTGCCTTCTGTAAATTCATGACATAGAAAAGTACACATAGAAGAAACTAACTGGATGTTTTACGTATCAAAATACAGTTAAAACAGTAGGGCACTGCATTGCAAGAAACGCGAAAAATTTTTCTTAAAAATGTAATCAATTTTACTTCATTGTTCTACAGTTTAATTTTTTGGCATCAAACTGACAATTCTCAGGCATTTAATGTTTCAATTTGCTATTAATATTTTTAATGCCTTTAATGATTTCTTTTTTTTTCCTCTACATTTTCAATAATATAAAAAATTTACCGCTTAATTTTCCTGCATTTATATCCAAAAAAAAAAAAAATATGAAAAAAAGTAATTTGTTTAGAAATTTTATAAAAATAGAAAGAATGAAAAAACTAAGAAAACCAAAAGTAAATAGAAAAATACATTAAAAATTTATGTAAATGTAAACAAAATGTAAACAATAAGAAATGAAAGTTTCTTTGAATTTTAACGTTTTATAAAAACTTTCTTTAAGAAAATTACGTAAATATTTTTTGTTATGGCAATTACTAAGATTAATAATTAAGGAATAATTTCAAGAAGCAAGCGCAAGAAACACACAATAAAAAAAAATTCAATTTCAAAATTCAATCTTAATTTCTCAGTTCAATAATAATTTCAATAAATTTCTCATATTACATAAAATAAATAATAATTCAATAAACCAAAAAATGCAAATAAATAAAAAAGTAAAAAGTATAATTATGTTGATTTTTTATATAAATAAAACATTGCACATTATTCATGTTAGTATAAAATTTTAAGCAATTATTTGCTTGGCTGGCGCTAAAAGCCTCAAATTACATTTTTTTTTTCTATATATATACACAACCACACCACAAACATGCATAAAAGTAAAGAAGTAAAAAAAGTAAAAAAGCCTCTCCGAAAATGTTCATTTCTCTATAACTGCAGTGACCCAACAGAATTATAACGAATTCTATAAAACTTTTTTTAACGTTAGCATTCTTTATGTACAATGCTTATACTCGACAACTTTTGTAGAGCTTTTATTATGTCACTTTTATTAGAGCGTTGTACTAACTTGAGAGTTGTTTTGTTGTTGGAAGTATGGTGACATCGTTACATGCATTACAAGAATATTTCCGATCTTTATTATTTCCAGCATAATCATTATTTTTATTGCAAGCATTGTTTTTTGAATTTAATGTGCCCTCCCGGATTAAACATTCTTTAATGGCCAACATAATTTTCTTTTGTTACTGTTTTCGTTTTTACTTGAAAGGTACGACGAAAGAAGCGAAATAAGTTAGTTGTTTTTTATTTCTTATGTTTTATAATTTACAAAAAAAAAATTCTCTAATTCATTAGTTTTGTGGCCTTGCGTATATTTTACTTTAAATGGACTTTAATTTTTTTTAGGCCAGTGGTTTGCGCATTTCTATTCTTCCTTCGCTTTTTTTTGCTTTTCTTTAAGATTTTTCTTTTGCTTACGCCAAATTAAATGTTTGATTTTAGTTTCTTCCACTTTTCTTTAATGCCACTAAAAAAAAATAAACGTAATGCGCAATAAATTTTTAATAAAATAAATTTTTGTTTTTCTTATGTTTTCTTTTCTATTTATCTTTTTTTCTCTCATTCTTATACACACCAAAAAAATACACAATGCAAAAATTTTTTGTACAAATTTTTTCTACACTTATTTATCATAAATAAATACAACAAATTTAACGTACGATCGAAAAAGTAAAGTGAAGAAGAAGTGTTCAGACGCCCAACCGTGGCAAAAATCAAATAAGCACTTAATTTGTACATTATCTACTACAAAATTGCTGCTTAATTTATTCTCATATAAACACACGCACACACGCGTTTTCTGATATGGCGCATAAAATAGATATATTAAATCCAACACCACTTGTGGCAATAATGGCAATATAAGTTTGTGCAGGTGTTTGTAACACCCAAAAAGAGATCCACTTTTTTATTATCTCTAACGAGACCAAAATCACTTCCTGATTTAATTTAAAACTATTTGTGCGCCTAATGCCTTATGTAAAAAATCTTATCGAGATTCATAAGCCAATTTTTGAAATATTTTAGTGAAATTTGGTAAAATTTGGCGTGTTTTGCTCCAACTACCTATTAAAATGATTTAAATCGGATCGTTTTTATAACCCCGGCCCATATAACGATTTTCCTAAGAAAAAAGTCGCTGCATGGAAAAAAATTTCATTTTTAAATAATATTTTTATTATTAATGTTATTTTATTATTATTTTTATTATTTTAACGGTATTATTATCACTACTTTGCAGTGCTGTTATAAAGTGTGCTGTTATAAAGGTAATCATTATTTATATGGACATGTGAAATTCATTAAATGTAAAGTATTAAAGTAAAAGACATTAAATTGCTCGTACACCAACAAAATAAGTAAAAAAAAAAAAACGTTACATTTGGGTGAAGCCGACTTCAAGTATCCTTTATTTAATGCGGCCGAGAAGTCATCAATTAATACATACAGTGTAAACTTGAGAATATCAACACATATCATTCAAAAACTCAACAAAATCTAATCAAAAGTAATAATAAAGAAGACGATGACATAAGTACACTTTTAGGATACATGTACAATCATGTCTAATGTACAACATTATGCTTTGACGAAACGTTTGGGCATATATGTACAATAACATACATACATACATCCATTCATGTCTTCCATTGCAATTTATAAAGTAAATAAGAAAACTATAAGACGACTAGTTGGTGCGCATTTAAATTACATGCAAGCCGCTATATATTTCTTTATTACAAACCATTACTTGCTATCATCAAAAAGTAAACAATGCAATGCAAAAGAAAAAAAAAATTGACTGTGACGTAAAACACAGAGAAATAACATTAGCATCAATATACTGTTTTTTTATAATGTCTACAATTAATACAATCACTGCTTTGTTGAAAGAGAAATTGTCTTCCTCTTACGGTTGAAGAAGACTGCCAAAGAGAATAAGAAATAGCTATCAGCAACATGTTGCATAAACTATAAAAATGATTAGAAGTTAATTAGTTCTAATATTTTACAACTGAATTGAAAAATCATAAATAAATGAAATTTTATACTTTTATTATCTAATCTAATCATATTATCTTATCTTTGTTTTACATTTATTTCAAATAAAAATCGCCTGTTTTATTTTATTTGAATCAATTTTATTTTAAATGGAATAGTTTACCGCATGGCACACTAATGAAAATAAAATAATATACAAATTACTAATAATAAGAAAAATGGCTCAAGCAACCCTAATTTGAAATGTATAATAATAATAATATGATCTCTAATCTCTCTCTGCTTCCCCTTCTCCATCTACAAGTAACATTCTTTTATTTTATTTTTGTTTCATTAAGTTTTCCTTTTTCTTCAATTTTATTAAAGCCACAAAAAGTGGTCAACTGACCACAGGAATGGACAAACACTAATACAAGTAGCAATAAAAAAAGAAAAAGCTAATAAAACAGGCCAGAAGAATTCCCACATTCTTGCAAATAATACAATATTGGAAATAAATATAGAAAATAAACAACTTTTGAGTACGTACGCCCAAAGGAATTTTTAGATGATTTTTTGAGGTTTGTCTCTTGTAGATTCTATAGCAAGCATATGTGTGTACTCTCTATCAAAAACACATGAAATTGCTTAAAATTTTAATAGCTAATTTAAATTTGCCGATGTAACTCTAAATGTACATATTTCTTCTTTCGAAATGTTTTCTTGGCTACTAAACAGCAGCCGCCGTAATTATAACAATTGATAACGGTAAATACGGTGAATACGCATATATTATAAATTGAAAAAAAAAGCAAAACTCATGTCGCATCAACAAAAACACCAACAAAAAAAATTATTAATCAATCACCGCAGTTACCAAGTGAAAGAAAAACAGAGAGAGAATGAGAAATTAGCCAAGGAAAAAATAAATACGTAACATTTTATATTTTCAATTGAGTTATCAGCTCTAAGTATAAAAGTGAGAGCAAAACGTAATTAATTAAAATACATACACACACACACACATTAATATTTGAAATTTTTGCTCATTAGAATACTCTATTTCAATCAATGTACACCCAGCTGAGAGAATTATGTGAAGAAAGGCAAAATTTATAATCGTATTGTATTAGCAGTGTGAGTGAAAATATTTAGCGCTCTACATTATACAGAAAATTTTCTCAAAATATTTCTCAAAGTCAGAGAAAATTTACTCTTGAACTTCCTCAAAGTAAGTTCGAAACGATTTTGATACGATTATCCAGCAATTTGTTTATAGAAATCTTTAATTTCGGTAAAATTTTAAACATTTTTATGGTCTATTTTAGCAAGCCTACATTGCAGATTATTCGGATGTGTTTGAAATACAACAAATGAGTTAATTTAATTGATTTAAAATCAACTTCTAAAGTTAGTTTGAATTTGTACTTGAATTTGTATATAGAAATTGAAATATTCAATATAGAATATTGATATATTTGATGGAATTTGAATCCCTAGATGTGTTTAACTTCTACACTAAAGCAACTTATTGTGGTAACTTCAATCAGACCATCTTAGCAAATGCACTTCTTTCAGCGCTTTATTTAAAATCATTTTTTTGGGGTAATTCATTAATTTGTTTTACCGAATCAAAAAGGCCCTACCTATGCCATCATTTTTTCTCGCTAAAAAAAATTATCTCATTTAGTTATTTACTAATTTATTTGACAGTTTTCATCAGTATTTACATATTAATCCCGACATTTGACATTTAAAAAACTCTTGAAATTACTTGTCAAATAAATTCAGTTAATTAAATTTCATATAAAAAGATGCTGATTTCAAATTTCCTATTATAACACTTGATATTTTAATTGTAAATTATATTTTTTCTATTAATTATTTTAAAAATTTTCCAATTAACAGAATCATTTTAATCTTTAATTGCGTTTCCCTGACAATTAGTTATAATTTTTATTAAATATACAGCGAATTAGAAATAAATAATTTGAGAACCTTTTCATGATACATGTTCAGGTATGTACAAGTATTTAGAAATATCTGGCTTCTTGAACATTTTGGTGGACATCTTGTAGCGATTTGCATATGTTTCGAAGACTCATTATGAAGTTTGAACTTAAAACAGAGAATCAAACGTAAGTCCTAAATTGATAAAGCTGGCCACATTATTAAATTTATTATTACTTTTATGTTAGCACGAAGGAAGCAATGTTATTCAGGAAAACAATGAATCGCTTGCATTTTTTTAAATTCAAAGGCCTTCCGTTGGTACTTATTAAATAAAATTGCCCTCTGTGGAAATATCATTAAGCGACAGGCCTAAGTGATTACCTTGCAGACCACTGATATAGAAAATATTTCCCGTAACAGTTTGCCATAAAATAAAGAATCCCTTGCGAACGACCCTTAAGGTAATTTGAGAACCCATGAATCATATATTCGGAATTCTAGTCGACTTAATTTAGAAATCAGTAATCTATGAAGAACTCTATTAAAGGCAATAGAAAGGCTTTGGAAAGGCTTTAGATGGTAAGCAAACATCCCATTGTTTACCATCTGAAAATCCTTGAAAAATGACTGTTGACAATGAATAAGCACATTGAGAGAGAAGTCTCACTTAGTGAAGAATTTTTATTTTTATTGAAAATCATTTAATAGAAAAATTATTAGTGTTTTAATATTCTATGGGAAAACTGTGAAGAAGAAGAGGCATTTTTTTTTAGCTCCTCAAAAAGAACCCCAACCAGTTATATATTTTAATGAATTATCTTCGCTCTTTCTATTAAATTCAAATCATTTTATCATACTGCAAAATTCATTTTTTTCGTTTAAGAAATTTTTTTTAAAATAAAATAGTGTTTGCACTGTAGAAATTGACTAAGGGATATAAAAATATTAAATAACTTGAATGGCATATAAAATGAAAAAACAAATAGAGAAAAACAAGAATAAGGAGATAAAATCAATATCAAAAAAGAAAAATGGTCACATTGAGATTGGTTTTGAAAATGGAGTATGCATGGTCACGCAGCATTTCAATGTTTTACATGGACATGAATTATTTTTATTAACAACCACATTCACGACGCTTTGCTTGACAAAGGTAAAACGCTAAAAAAAAATAGCAAATAAACTAGTAACAGTAACGAATAAATATGCAGAATTAACTTTAAGGTTGAACGAGTAACAAATAAACAAATAACAAATAATAATAAAAAAAAGATTAGTACGTCATAAAACAATAAGCGGCGATTAAGAAATACATCAATGAATGGCATTTTTATTGTGATTTAAATTTTTGGAGCATAAAAATATGAAATATTTCCTTTTTTTTATAGAATTCTAAATAATTTAATATCAATTCATCAGAAGAAAATAGAATTGAATAGGATTTGTTGTAAATCATAAATTGACAACCATCAACAGTGATATTAGAAAAATAGCATTTATAAATTACATCCACGTCGTTTAGATCAACCCACCCCCAATGATTTTCTAGCTTAGATTAAACTTTGTCGATTTGTCTACATATCTTTCCATGTATTTTTTTATTTGGCTACAAATCAAATATTTTCAAATATTAAATGAATTAAATGTTACAGAGGTTGTGACTTAAATAAACTTGTAAAGTGTTATGTTAATCAAATGAAATGTTGTAGACTCTAACAAAATGAATACACTGGACTCCGAATGATGGTTATACAAAACTAATGACAAGTGTAATTATTTATGCATGACTAACGACGCTTTTTTGTCATTATTATTTCAAAATAACTTCTAAATTCATTTAAATTTTATATTTATTTACGTTTTGTACAAAAAAAGTAATATTTCTTCTAAACATTATTCAATTTTGAGGAAATTCATTTGTTTCTATTATTTTTGTTTCCAATTTATATAATTTGTATAGGAATATTATTTATTACACCAAAGCCACTTCATTTCATTCGAATATTTTACATACTACAAAAAAAAATAAACGAAAGTACAAAATAAAAAGTGACTTTTTTTTTAATTCTCCATAATTTACACTAATGGTAAAGTATAACCGTCGTATAACACTCGAAATATGAAACTGTTTTTATAAAATGATCATTATTGTATACAACAGCATTAATAATTAGAATAACTGGTATAGCAATTAAAAAAACTTCATACAAATACAACAAAAAAACAATCAAAAACAAGACTACACAAGTACACAATATTTAAAGCTTATTATATTTTTTTGCACATTCATTCATTCTGCTTTTTATTTTCTTTTTTATCAATAGTGTTCTATGAAAAAAAAAAGTACAGAGAGTAGTAGACAAATGTTTGGTTTATTGTAATAAACATAAAAATGCAAATACAAAAACAAAAAGCTCGACCTCCATTCAAATGAAACTTTGTTATTTTTAGTGAGATATCCAAAGAGATTAACGGAGAGCAACGTAGAGAGAGATATCGATAAATGAAAAATGTGCATTAAATGTAAGCTTTCTCTCTCACTTAAGTTCTCTCTGCGTCCCATAGCAACACAACGTATTTCGCATTCCGGCTCATACGTATGAAACGAACAATTAACCAACTAGTTTGATTAGCTTGCCTTATAAAAATTACACTGATAACAACAAAATCAAAGCAACAAATAAAGACAACAATTGTAATTATAATAATTGGCTTAGAGAATTTCGGAATTCACCAAATTGAAAGTAAAATGCCAACAAATAAAACAAGAGACGGTTAAAAATTTAAATATCTCCGTCAAGGCCGACTTTTAAATGCCCTACAACACTTCGTTATATGAGAGGAGGTTCAAATAATTCATCTATCTGAACGAAATTTGGCATACATATTTTTTTTTTCCCAAAATACTATACCGGCAATTTTCGCATAAATATAATCAAAATTAAATTTTTTATCTATACGATTTTTTTTGAAAAAGGCGTTATATGGAAAGCGGTTTTAAAAATGCACCAAATTTGACACATTTACTTTCTATGTTAAAATACAAATCAGTGCCAATTAAGGTTAAAATATATTTAAAATATATATTTCCCAAATAATATGTTTTTTAAGCGTTCTGTGAAGAGTGGTCCATTTTCAATAGGGTTGGTTTCTATACCAAACCATGTACCACTTTTATTAAAGTATCTTAAAAATTGCAATCTGTAGTTTGATAACAAATTTACATGGAAAAATATTAGACAGACAGACAAGTTAAAATTAAATTAAATTCAGGGAGTGATCAGTATAATAAAAGGTGGATTTATCCTAATTATGTTTGCATGTTACAAACACTTGCACAAACTAATACCTTTTGCCACAAGTGGTGTAGGGTGCATAAATAACACACGTATATTCCTGATTAGCAAAAATTTTTGCATAAATTTAACTCTGACTGGATGCTTCCAGCTCTGTTTATCATTCTCTTCATCATAATAATTCAGTAAAAAATTCAGAAAAAAATTTAAAGATTTCAAAGGAAAGTCAGTAATTTCGCCGTATTTAAGTTAGTAATTACGCATATATAAATAAAATTTATGCTTACCTTATTGTTAAGGTTTGTTAATTAATGGCAATTTTTTAGATTCATTTAATTTACACAATAATTTCTGGGCTTACCTGTAAAAATGTAAAAAATGTAATGTAAAAAATTAGCAAATAAATTTAAGGAAACTTTACATGAATTTCAAAAGCTTATTATTATTCATTATTTATGTGTTTAATATGTAAAAGAACATTTTAAGCATCTATGCATCTCTGCGAGTGTTGCATACGTAAAGCTTTCATAATTAATTCATATGTTAATTATATATAAGAGAAATCATAAATCGTATAAATGCATGTAAATGACTAACAAGCTTATTATAAATTTACTTTACACATTTCGAATGGTTTAGAGTTTCTGCATTTGCAAAATGAGCATCTTTCTTCATATGTTTTTTTTTAAACGTACAACTTTTTACATTTAATTTGAGTCTGCGATTTCTTTCAAATGCTGTTAAATTAATCGCAAAACGAAGTTGAATGACAATCACATGTGAAAAAGTGAACTTTTGAAGCAATAGTTCTACAAAAAAAAAATAAGCCCAATATTTGCATCAAGAAATAAATTTACCTCTAAATTATAGTTGAAACAACAATAGCTTATGTAAATTCTTCTTTCTTCTTTCTTTTCTTTCAGCACTCTGCTAAATGCGTGTCTTATTTTTTATTGCACATATATTGTAAAATTTAAAATTGAAATTTATTTCTGTTGTATAAATTGCCAAAAAAAAAAAAAAGAAAAAAAAATTGAAACACACGTGCGATTAATTTGCACCCGCCTTTTTATTATTATTGTGATAAGAGTTTAAAATAACTCGTTATGCCAAAAAAAAAAATTACTTAAAATTCTCTCAAAATTCTTGCTAAAACAGGCAAATTTTCATATAAAAAAAAAGACAAACAAAAAATCTATGATCAAAAAAAAAAAACTTTACCAATTCATGATTGAATGATTTGGAATAAAAAGAAAATCCAGAAACTTAAAGTAAATGTCAAAAAATGGAAATAGAAAAAAACTTTGGTGAAAAAAACGTGCATGGTGAATTTCTATGTACATAAATACATTTGGCTATGAATGGTGAAAATCAATTAACGGGAGATAAGCTAAGCTAACAACCAATTGTTACATAACATGATGGAAATCAACTAAAGTATTCTATCGTCTTCTAGATAACGCTCTTCATAAAATTTTTAATTTTTGCTTATAATTTACTCGGAAATAGCAATTATCATAATAATTATAATTATCATATAATAATTGCTATTTTCGAGAAAGTTTGCCAAATTATTTTTTATTCTAAAAATACAATCTTACATAATAAGTGACATAAAATAAGACGGATAATGCATATTACAGTACATAAAAAACAATAGTGAAAGAATGATATTTTCTCAAGGAGGAGATTCCAAAAATTCACCGATCTGGTCAAAGTTTTGTACACTGCCCCATAGTGCTTTTTTACGTTAAAATATATTTAAAATTAAAACTTTTGTAATGTCTTTGTTGTGAAGTGGTCGCAAAAGCGGATCGACGATCTGGACCATATTTTGTATGTTAAAATATAATTTAGCGGAAATTATATATATTTAATTAAAATTGTATTTTTTTCCATGCAACGATTTTTCTTAAAATTGTTATGTGGGGCGTGATTGCCCGCTTTTAACCATTTTAACCATAATCAAGTTACCATGCGACCTTTTCATGTCCAGAGGAAAATTTTTCAAACACGAATTACATCATAGAACCAGCTACGTGGATTTGATTTGAATTGAATCATCTCATTTAATCATATTGTTAAATGAGATGATAAGTGAAGCGAAACATGGCCCTGAAGATTTATGCAATATTTAAATAAAATAGCATCTTCTTCAGATTTACATTGTTTTGAAATTAAATATAAAATTAAAGCAACAAATATATAAAAAGGTTAGGATCAGTTCCAGAAATTCCTCCATATTCATATTAAAATAAAGGACAATAAAGGACAATAGAAATAGATTGAAAAATATAAAAGAAGAATAATAAAATGTAATTCAAGTGATGATAACTCCAATTTAATTACTATTCAAGTTTATTAAATATTTTGTTCGCTTTAAATAACTTTCTTTTAAAGGAAGCTATTTTCAAATGAATTACATTTTAGATTTTAGGGGGATGTACAAAAAATTATAAATATACAAAATTTTATTACTTTGTTGTTTTAGCTCATCTACTAAGTTTAAAGTATATAAAAATTTTTCATTCGATTTTTGAAAATACAAAAATGCACTCATGGCATAAAAATGTTCTATATAAATGTAACTCCTTAAAAATTGTTATACTTTTTGTTACATTTAAATTGAATTAATTTTTTTTTGTATAAATTAAACACAATATTTTATTTTTTAATTTCAATCAAAATTTTTTTTTTTAAAATAGCAAATATCACTTATCCCAATACGGTAACAAAAAAGTCAAAAGAAGCTTAACCCACAAAATTAGCTGAAAATATATTTTAAGAAGAAAAAAAGAGAGTTGCTTTTTTTTTTTAGAGAGAATAACGAATGGAGAAATAATGAACTTATTACTAAGAAACAAATAACATTCGCAAATACAAATACACAATTTCAAAATGAATAACATTCTTTATCATGTGATCAATAATGAGATCAAAAAATTATAGAAATTTTTAAGAAAGTTTTATTTAAAGAATTTTCTTGTTCATTTTGCAAAAGTTTTAATTTTTTTTGTTATTTTTTTTTTTGGATGATGTAAGTGATGTAAATTATTAATGATCGACTGGGACTGATCACATTATAAAGTTCACTTTTTTATTTTTTGAGTTTAAAAAAAGAAAATATTTTAACATCAAGCACAATTTAATAAAACTGAATAAACTAAAAAATTAAACATCAAGCAAAAAAATAAAACGATATGTGTCATAAATCGTATAAACTAAATATGGGGAACGAATAGTAGTATGAAATGAAAAAAAAATGTTAATTTGCGCACAAGAGATGCAAAATGTAAAAGACGAAAAATCATGAAAATCCAAAAAATTAATTTTTTATATTTCTAAATAACCTTAATAATCATGTAAATGTCAGTATTTTAATTATTAAAACACTAATTATAATCAAAAATATTATAAATAGATCATTGTTGTTTAAAGAATTGAATGTGCAAGCGACAACTAAATGCTCCAACAATGTTAAGCCATTCACCATTAAACGTCGTTCACCTAAAACATTCGTTACAGTTTTTAAATCCATGCTAACGCTTCTACTTGTGCAGGGTACTTCCAATTTCGAATGATCATTTTTTAGATTTTTCTTAAATTGCCTTAAAGGCCAATTATTTAGATGTAAATTTCCAGCGTCATCAACTTTTTCTTCTCTATTCCCAGTTTCTTCTGCTCCATTCTTTTCTTTAAATATGTTCAAATTTTCTGTACTCTGCCTATCACTATTAACAACGTGAAATGATTTTAATTCAGGTGTTATATTAAATTCATAATTGACTTTATTTTCTATTATAGTCAATTGTAGTTTTGGTGTTTCAATTATAACACTTTCTTTGCATCTTCTAGTATTTAATGATGATTCTTCTTTAGATATCTTTGCTAAAGAATTAATTTTAGTTTCTTTAAATAGTAAACGATTACGTTTTAACGAGTTATAAAGTTCTCCTTCTATTTCATAATCACACGCTTCACTTTCTATTACACTTTCATTTGCATTAATGTTTGCCTTATTTCTATCAACTATTTCTCTCGGTTTTTCCACTTTTTGTACATTATTTTCACTTAAATTCTTACATTCCTGTTTATTATGATCTAGAGTTATTTCTGTGATATATGTTTTGATAAATTGATATCTGCTGTTATAATTTGTTTGTAAGTGTAATGATGCTGAAGAAGTGTTTGATGTTGTTGTAGCTAATAAAGGGAAATCTGCCAGACTAACATTACCGGAATCGGTATTAGAAGACAAATCGTCACAATATGAATTGAAATATGGTTCTATATATGCTGGATAATCATTTGAATTGTCATGTAACGGTTTTTGAAAGTCTACTACTAAAACATTCAACTTACTAGTACAAATCTTATGAAAAACATCTTCTTGTCCATTTTGCCTACTTAATAATAATTCTCTTTTGTTAGCATTTATGATATCTAGCTTACGTGCATGATTATGTGTAATATTCTGATTAGTAGAATAAGTAGTATTAATATTGAATAATAAATCACTAGTATTTAATGGCTCATGACAAACAACATTCCGTTTAGTAGTAGTAGTAGTAGAAGTAGCAGTAGTAGCAGAAGGATAATATGGCAAACATAATTCATTAACAACAGCAGGTTGGGTGGTTATAGCAGATGATTCTATAGCACAAGATGGGCATTCTGCTGGACTATTAGGTACGATTTCAGATAACTCAGTTGGTGAAGTGAATGGCACTTCATTACCTGAATTTTCTGCAAATTGTGTTTCTTTATCGTCATGCCCAAAAATTTTAGCCAATTCATCAGCTGAATTATATTGAAATGGTGAAGAGAAGCGGCGGTGAAAATTTTTTCCGGTGACATTTATTTTTGTAATATCAGCATCGTTTATGTCATTATTAATTGAACCTGTCTGTAAATTTTCAAAATTTATGGGTGAAGGTATTAGTGAAGCACCAGAAGTGGAATAATTGGTAGCATTGCTGGTTGTCGACTGCACATCATACGAGGTAGTGCTAACTGTTTTTATAGGATCAGCGCTATGCAATACTTGTACCTCACGACTAGATGTTTTTAAATGACCATTGGATGAATAAGGTTGACAAGATGCGATACTTGAAGATATACAACGATTATCAGAGGGACTAGACGATTTACCTCCAAATGTTTCACTATAAGACGAGCTACATATGTCGGATGACACTGAATTAGTGTGACTTTGTTCTATAATCTGACTAGCACAATTTTCTGAAACTGGCCGTATTGTTACAATATTACCAAGTATTTGTTCTTCACATTCTCTTATAATTTGATCAATTTCATCAATAGCTGTATTCTCCTGAATTTTCTTCCCTATTGTAGCATCTTCTTTTGTAGTTTTCTTTTTCAGGGAACAGGACGACTCTGTAAGATTAGAATGGCTTAAGTCTTTAACATATTTTTGACTCTTAGCCTCAATTATTTCTAAATTACAAGCTGACAATGATGTTGTTGACATACAATCTCCATTTATTTTGTTGTTATAATTATAATGATTTCCTGTGAGGTCCTTAAATTGACGTAAGCAATGCTTAGCAATCTCATCAATGTTATCATTCATATTATTGATATTGTTATCGCTAATATTATTGTCCTTAGGCAATGGAATGGGTGTATCTTTATGTTGAATATCCCTTAAAATTTTCTCGCAGACTTTGTTAGCGGCTTCTGATACTTCATCAATAGCTCTAATCAATTTATCCTCATTGCGTTCATTCTTATTATTGAAGATCTCAGTAATTTCTTCACTGTCTGTGCATAAGCGGTCTGGCAATGCATTTAATAACATTTCGCTACATTGTTTGGCAGCTTTAGTTACTTTTTCAATTTCATTTAATTTTATTTCCAATGCATTTTCATCCTTCGATGGATCCAATAGATTAGCTTTTGGAGCACTAATTAAAGCCTCTTTCCTTAATTTTTGCAAATCATGAGACAACTTAATACTGCTTTCTTGAGCATCTTGGGCTATTTTATTTAAAGCTTCCTCCATGCGAGAAGATGGTCTAGGATTGTTTATCAATTGAATTCCTGACGTTACAGATTTGCAAGGCAAAGCTTTCATTTTAGATTCTTTTATTGATGGATTTAATACTACTGGTAATTGGCAAATAGCACCACCTTGGCTAGGATGGCGAAATGGTACAGATAATTTTTTCGTCTTTAAGGTTTTATTACAATTATCTTGCTCTCTTATATTTTGTAATAGCTTTAGAGTGCTAGGTGTATCAGTAGTTGCATTGTTATCTTTTGATATGTCAGATAAACTACCTGAACGGTCGAGACAATGTACACAGGTGAAATCTGAATAACACATGACATCACTACCACCAGATGGTTTGGAAGCATTTCTCATCAGTGCATATACATTTGCTGATTGTGTGCGTAGTGCTCTATTTTTTTTATTATTAGAATCGTTGGGATAGGTTGGAAAAGCATTTTTCATGCATGACGGTGTTGATGATGGTTCCTTTCTTAACGTTCTCACTGCTAAATCATCTTTAATTATATCTGGAGAAATTGCTCTAACATGCTGGTAACAACAAGAATCCAATCTTTCGATTGGTATTTTTAAATAATCTGAGTTTGCTGCAGGTCTTAGAGGCCTTACAGGTATACCAAAAGGTGGTTGCTTTTCTGTAATTTTGTGTTGTAAATTGGCCAATTTAATATTACGATAAGCTACGTCATCCTTTATTGGATCCGGTTCTCCTGCAGGAGAATCATAATCATCATATTCATCCGCATGATTTAAGGCGTATTGATCAAAATCTTTTGGACTTGGTAATGTTAGTGGCGCTTTTTCATTTTCATTATTTAAACCTAACGAATGATATATAGCTTCTAATTCATTTATAGCTTCTTCCAAATTTGTTGCCTTCTTACGTGGAACAACAATTTGTGAAATGTTTAAATGTAATTGTTCCATATTTCTTTGGCAATTTTTTCCTTCACTTAATTGTTGCTTGCCATCATTTAGTTTATTTTTATTTAATAGTTCCATATCACCAATAGATCGTCGTTTACAATAATTTCCTAACGAATTCCTTTTATTATTATCATTTTGATTATACTCTGATGGTTTTATAGACAGGGTACTACAAACAACATTATCCACTTCATCGTTAAGTTGTTGAGAAGTATCAGTCTTTTGTAGAAATTTATGTTGCTTCGGTTTATTTACTTCTGAATATATAGGCTGTGTGTAGGTCTTTAATTCTAAAACGCGTGAAGTTGATATCGATCGCGGTTTTTTTACATCATTTATAACTGACCGATTAACGTTACGTCCTCTACTTAACAATGAACTCTCTTGTATTTTTTGCGAAACTTTTTCGTCTAAGCATTTCCAAAATTGTGTTGTTTTGATTTTATCTATTGGAGATTCCGGCAAACCACTTTTTGTAGTGCGTAATATACCAGAAGAAGGAGGTGAAGAGGTTCTATTTAATATGTTTCTTGGAATAGATTGAACATCTTCTAACATATGTATAGGCTTACGAGACCGAGGTGCGGAATCTGCTACGTAACGATAATCTGAATCATTTACGTTGCTCTCATCTTTTATTTTATTTGGAAAATTATTATTGCGCTGCGATTGTGAAACCATTTGAAGTGGTTTATTTAGAGATTGTATAGACTGGTTGTACAACTGAGGTTGTGCCCAAATTTTATCATCAGAGACACAACGCCCTATTAGTTTTGCATTTAATGGTACAACAGGTACACCTATTTGATCGAAAGCATAAGATGTTGGACGTAAATCATTGTAACTGACATTTTGATTCTTTGATCCATTTAAATTAACTTGTGTCAATGAATCACGTGGCGGTGGAAGTGGAGGTGGTGATAATGATTTTACCTGTTGTTTGCCTTTACCATAAATATTTTGTAAATGAAGTTGACTATCATAACTAATACTACGCTTATTTTTATTAACTGAGCTATTTAAAGGATAGTTAGGTTGCTGCCACGTTTGTAACTGATTCCATTGAATATATGGTTCTATATTCTGTGTATAATCATCTCTACTAGATAGCTGGGAGTGTTTAGCTGAGGAAGATTCTTGTTTAAGCGGTTGATAAACCGTTAGACTTGTTTGCTGTGTTTTCCATCTCTGTTTAGTATGACTATCATTATAAATAGCAGCTTGACCATGACTACTCTCACTGTCCCTCGATAAACGTTTAAAATACCTTTCATTGCGTGCTGCACGACTTTTACGATTTTGACTGTTGTAATTATTAATTGCTTGTAAATTTTCATTACTACGATATTTTAAATAATTTGCCGAATTTATTGATATTACTTCACCATCATTAGACGAACCCCTAACGTTTTCTATAGAATCTACATGACTTGAGGGATAATTTGAATGAAAACCCTGTGCTGAATTAAAATTAGTAGAACATGGGGTCTGTAATTTTCGCGCAGATAAATTATGCATAGCTAAAGACATTTGCTTCGGTTGTGACTGGGTTTCAATGTGTCCATCATGATAATAGTAATGTTTTTTGGACGGTAATGGCGGTACAGTTTCTACTGGCAAGAATAATTCATTATAATCATTATCATGATAAGCAGTGGTAGCAGTTGTAGTTTTTGGTATGATTTCATCTTTATTTACGTAGATTGATTCATCTAAATTTAAACCATTTACATCATGATAATCCTGATGATGTAATTTTTTTTGTTTCTTTTTATGTCCCGTAAAACGTGATGGTACTGCTGAACGTAAATGTTTTTTTGATGGTGAGAAACCGGCACTTCGATCATTATCATCATCTGTCGATGAATCATTACAGTGCATTTCAATATGCTTCTTTCGACGAAACAAACGACGAAATGACCATCTCTTATATTTTATGCTGCTACCACCATTTGATGTATTTAATAAATTATGTTTTGCATTATTTGTAACTTTAATGTTATGGGATTTATCCATTGTATCGGTTTCGTTGAATTCGTTGGCTTCTTCTTCTTCTTTTTTGCGTTCGGTATAGTTATTGCTGTAAAAATGTTGTCCACTATCGTCGCAGGCAAGAGAATTTTCTTTGGGTAATGGCAATTGTGGTCGCCAAGAATTTTGAGCAGTCTAAAAAGATATTATAAAAATATCGATGAAAAGATTAAACTGAATGTTTTATCATTTATTGTGTTAGATGATATGATAAATTTAATAATTAATTTTATCTTAAGGCCGATGTAAAGACCCAAATTTTACCAAAATTTACCTAAAATTTTTTTTTTGGTACTTTTATTTGTACCTAAGCCTGGATTTAGCAATGGTGATATGGATATAAATATCTTATAGTAGATAGAAATATTAATAGGCAATTTAAATCACTGACATTACATATAAATGATGATTAAATATGCAAAACTATTATTCACTTTGCGTAGGCAAGATAATTAAGAATTTTATTGCATGATCATTTATATTACAAGTTTAACGAACAATTCACTTTACAACAGGGTCATATTAATTAATAGTTTTAATAATTAAAATAACAAAAATATATTTAAAACATTTGTGCACAAAAAGTGTACTTCACAATTCCTGGAATACCTTATTAACCAAATTTTTACCCTTTTTCCAAAGTAAAAGTATTTAATATTTAAACAAATTTATATAAATACTGATTAACGAAGCCATCAAACAAAATTGTAACAAACGATTGCTTTAAAATTATTTTCTTTCCTTACTCATTAAATTTACGGTATATAAATCATTTTGATGACTTTTATTTTTATTACCTCTACCTCTCACCCTTTGTCTTGCAATGTCAAGCACTCTCTTCTTATTTACAGTTGCAATATAAATAGGCAATAAAAAGAAATTAGTCAAAAAGTTATAACCAGACTGTAGCCGACTTTTAAATGCAATGCATTATATTTGTTACAATTTGATTCAAAAATCAACAAATTACTGACCAAATTTGTAAAGTAAAATGATTGAAAATTCTATTGTATGGAAAAAAAATTCAGCAAATGAATTTACTTGAAATAAATTTAGCACACTTATTTACTATGACAAATAAAGACAATGCACACCTACATAATAAATATTATTAACAGTGAGGCTCGCATTTTGATAACAAAATTATATAAAAAGACATTAGGAAAACAAATTAATTTGAAAATCATAAAGTATTTGTGAATATGCACTAAACCACTAAATTTTTATGCTAAGAAGCAAAACATTATAAGTCACTTTAGAAAATGTAAAAAAAAAACAATAACAAAAGTAAACATACACTGCATACACTCGCATTACTGCTATCATTGCTATCATAACGGTTATTACGCTGCAAATTGCCACAACGATAACATCCCTGGTTTGTTGTGTTATATTTAATAGTAGCTTTTGTTTTACTATTGATGTGGTTGACCTTGCTAGCCTCATTACTCAAATCCACATTACTGTTATAATCATTATTATCATTATCATTATTATTATTATTATTATTATTATTATTATTATTTATTTTTGTTATAAGGATTATTGTAAATATTAGTGCTATTGTGATTGTTATGTTTGCAATGTATGAAAACGAATCTTTCATTACTAAGTGATGTAGCGGCTTTTTCACGATGACCACTACGATTCTTATTGTTGGTGTTGTAATGTACAAAAGGAATTTTAAACATTTTACTATAAAACCAAAAAAAAAGTCAAGTATATACGTTACAATCGGTCGGGTCACAATTGTTAATTTTTCCACTTAAATAGATCTGGTAAAGTGGGACAATTTGTTTTATATTCTTGCAAAATTTCAACCTTCTATCTATTGGAATTTTTAGAGTAATGAAAATCAAAAGTGAACATTTGCCTTTGTATAATTTGGAATAAGCGCAATCAATATAAATAATTTTTGTCAAAAAATATTTATGGAAAATAAAAATAATCACAAAAACAACCACAACAAATTCTAACACTAAACGAAAGCGAAAATAAGAAAAAAGAAAAAAGTCAACAATTTAAGCAAAATTTTTCTTCTGTAATATTTTCTAATAAATTTAGAAAAAAACACTAACAATCCGTTTCAGTTCCTCTATGCCTCAGTATCTCCTATTCTCTCTCACTTTCTGGGCAATTAGCCAAATATATAAAATAATTTTCGCCTTTTCTTGTTTGCTTTTTATTAATCAATTGTGGGTAACGTACTAAATAACTTGAGACGGACCCAACTTTTATTATTTTATTTGATCGATTCACAATCGCTGTTCCAGTAAGTCAAACCTGCCTGTCTATTCGTTTCTCCAGTGATCTTCTAGGCCCAAAAGTAAGACGAATTAAATATGGATAAGTTTAGACCTTTTTTTAAACTCTTTGCAAAATATCGCCTTATTTTAGCAAAGTATAACTTTGAACCAAGCAAAAGTTTAATTAAACCTGTTAAATATCCTTTTAAATGTCCCCATTTCCACATCAATGATTTTTGATGTGTAACTATTTTCTTGATTTTTTGTGCATTTTTGGACATTTGCTGATCTCTTGAATAATGTGCTTCTGTTAATTTAGTCTTGAAAGATTTTGCAAAATTAAAAAAGATGAACACCTTTTATGGCCGTATATGTACATACACACACACGCACACATATTTCATAATTAAATATTTGGTTCATATTCAAATGAAACCAAATAAATTGCATTACATTTTTGCGTAACTATTTTAATGGTACAACAATAACACAATAATAACAACAATAATAATATTTAATTTATTTTTGAACTTCTTGACATACTACTCACACTCACATACATACGCGTATCTTAGTTTATTTCTTATTTATTTTTTGTACGGTTATTCAAACTAGGGAAAATTTCTTTTTATTTGTTTGTGAAAAAAAATTCCCTTAAAATATTTGAGTAAGAGACCTTCTTCTTATTTATCGACTTTTTCGACTCATTTTGTTCATTTTGGCTAATTTTGTTATATGGAAAATATAAGATTCATAAATTTCAGTTTTTATGCGCCTTACCAGGTGTGGTACTGGATATTACGACTTTGTAAGGATTGAAATGGATCCAACTTTTATTCTTTTTGAAATTTTGGTATATAACATTGATTTACCTCAAAGATGGCTGAGAATAATTTTGGTTAAGATTACTCTATTTATGTGGAAAAATTAATAATTATGAAAATCTGATGTAAGGTCAACAATAACGCATATACTTTTTTATTTTGCTTTAATTTTGTGTTTTTCCTTCTAATAAATTTTTTGATACTTTTCCTTTTACTCTAAACAATTTTTTTTATTATAATTTTTCCTTTTTAACGTGAATTTTGTGTTAAGGTTATTTAAAAAAAAATATTTTGCACCACATTAACAAGTATAACACTCAATTTATATAAATTTTATATTTTTAAAATTAAAACTATCTATTTCTACAAGTGTTTAACGACTGAATTGAATATATCAGAAATTGTCAGAGATCATCTCACGATACATGCCATGCATACTCTTTTGCATGGTCGTATCTCTAAATATATAAATACATTTGAATGAGAAGAGCCGAACAATATGTAAATATTATCTCTTCTCTAGTAATAATAATACTAATAATAACAACAAAAATTAGTACTCATTTTACATATTTTTTTTTGTTTTTGTAAAGCGTAAGATACCTCACATTTACATAAGTCGTAAAAATAAAGTGAACTAACAAACGAGTAGTTAAGTTATATTTGGTCAAATCGAATTTTAAATACCTTCTCATATAATGTGAGTAAAACTGTAACAAAACACATTACAAGTAAAAAACTGTAAATTTCGAATAATTTGAAATGTTCGTTATATAACAAAGCATTCAGAAAATTGGCACTTATTCAGTAAGCCAAATAGCAACTATTAACGAATATTTACTTAAAAATGTTCCATGTTGCAATGCTTTAATTCAATGTTACATAGATAATGACAAACTTGTAATTCACATAGCACACAGCAAAAGTAGAGTGCAAGGTCTATATTTAACAAAATAAATATGAGAGACATTTTGAAACATATTAAAAAAGGTTTTAAAATATTGAACAATTAAAATAGCACATAAAGCTGAGATAAGCTTCGGGAGACATAAAGAACAAGGGGTAGAAAACTTATATGGAATAATACTTCGAAGAAGAACAAGAAAGAAATAGGCAGGTACCTATTTTTATTAGTTATTTGCGTCATCCTGATCATCATTATAAATTATTAGTTTTTTAAATATTTATATACTTTGCGGCTTATGGCATTTTATTTAAACAACAAAACAAAACCAAATTATTCAATATTAAGCAATTTGAAAGCAAAATGTATACCTTTTTAGCAAATATTTCCAAAACGCATTGATAAAATTTTAAAAATTGGAAAGTAGGTATGTTTCTTTTAAAGAAATAATCAATATCAATAATCCGGTTCATACCCTCAAACATTTACTATAAGAATGAAATCATGAAAACCGTTTACTATATTTAAATGACAAATCGGCTAAGCTTAGGAAGTAGGCGACTGTTTAATTCCTATTTGCAAATATTGTTTTTTACTGTAAAAGCAGCAATTTCTCTATGTATCTTACTTCAAGTAAACATTATTGCAAAATCCATAACTTTAATGGCCAGCAGTTCCAATCAGTACAATTTATTACCATCCAAAAACTCAATATTTCTATTATATTTGCATATATTTATGAGAACATCTATTATACAATAAATGCTGTTACAACATAAATCTATGATAATCATTAATTGTGTTCACAACGCTTCATTTCATTTCTGTGACCAAGAAATAATAAAAGGTAAGCCAAACTGTGAATGCGGAAGAAATTCGATGTATTTTGTACAAATACAGCGGCATTAAAAAAGCTTTGACTATGCAAATGACTTGTGAAATGAAAGATTTGTAACAATATTTATGAAAGTAACAAATAAAAAAATAAAATGAAAATCAGAAAACAAGAGAGAATGAGCATAAAAGAGAGAAAGTGCACATAAAGCTTAATGGATGAAAGAAACAATAGAAATGAGAGACGTAATTCTCTCGTTTTGCTAGAAAACGAGAGAATTTTAAACTAAAAAGCTCCACTGCATAACTTTAAATGAATGATTTTTTCTATTAGTATATCTGTCGGTCTGTCGGTCTATCGGTCTATCGGTCTATCGGTCTGTCGGCTTGACTTACTACCCCATAAATGGAACAATAGGTAAGCACAAACCTAGCAAACATTAAGCGAGCCAACTGAAGAAAAAAATTGCCAAAAAAAGCAAGAGAAGAAAAACAATGGAATGTACAGTAAGAGAAAAATAAGTTAAGGCAAATACAAGTACAAGAAAAGTACCTGTACACGCTAAATAAAAAAGCATATGAAAAAGAACTCTCACTGGATAAGTGAAAAGTAAGCATACATATCTAAATAAATAAGTTGCGTATTGTTATTGTCATCCTGTACGACAGATATTTCATTATTTAAGGAACATATGTACTTGTGCTGGTATTTTTTGTAAGTTTTATATAATTACATATAATTTTATTAGATATTCTATATTAGTCACCTTTATGGTGTATAATTATATCCTACCCCATTTGTGGCACGAGGTATTATAAGTTAGTGCAAATGTTTGTAACAGCCAGAAGAAGTTTAATTACGTACCACGTTTCGATCGATCCATAATTATTTTCTAAATCGACTTAAGCCTGATGTCCAGGCTGCGGCCATGTTCTAAACTTCCTCTCATATAATGAACCTTTCAAACAAAATGTGAAAATTACAATATTTTACATCGTTGATTTGCAATTCTCTTCTTAATCGTAATGGGCATAATGGGTCATCTATAAAATCCTAACTTATTTTATGATAGGGAATGTATACAATTGTGAGAATATAGCAACAACTTATGTAAAATAAAATGAACAATTAAAATTCAATTAAGTCATTCATAATTCATTCATTCACAATATTTACTTGTGAATTTTTCAAATTGTGTGTAGACGTTAGTGATTACATACGTACATATAAAGTATGGTGAATTTGTTGTGAAAATACACAATCATTTTAAACAATCAAATATTACGACTACTACAAGAAAATAGATAATTGATAACTGATGATTAGATAATTCATCATGGGATTATTTATGCTTTCTTTAACATGAAGTGAATATTTTGTTACCTCTGACTTCGAAATCATGTACACATTTTTGAAATGACTCAATAGATTTATATCGCCTTATATGAATCGTGAGAAATCTGAGAAATACGTTATCTACAGCATGAAAAATTCTTTATCTATGGAATTTTTTTTTTTTTTTGTTAAAATGACCCTTGTCACTTGACAGTTGACACTTGTTGTGTAAAATAATAATAAATAAACCCAAAAAGCAGCCTTGATTGAAAATACTTTACTTTATCAAAACTTTAAAACTTTCTCTGGTGCTTCGATGCTCCGCAAAACCATTTTTCATTTTTTCAAATATTGAATAAGGTTATGATTAAAGATAAAAAAAACTACAACTTTGTCCATGCATTTACAAAATCACAAAAAATATTACATGTGTGTGATTTAGTCCTCATGCCATTTAAAAACGAAACATCTGTTTAGTTTAGAACTTTCAATTAAACAGCAATAATTTACAGCAGCAAAAACATTAACAATAGCACAATGAAAAAAAAGCTCTAACCAACGAAACAATTAAAAAATTTTCACGAGACATGGGAGAAACGAAGAGAAAAAGTTGAGCAAACTTAAACATAAAACTCTAACTTTACTTTTTTTTTCATTTTAACAACAACAATAACAATAACAATTAAGAAATTTACATTTTGTAATAGTGATGATTAAATTGCATTTAATTGTATCATTAAAAAAAAACAAAGCAAAATTTTATGATACTCCAATATTTCACAGAAACTGCGAACGACATAGAGAAAGATAGATAACGGTATATGTATACATAAATATATATGGAAAAACAGACAAAGCAGAGACAACATAAATTAATGAAAAATGTATTTCATTGATATTTATTATCGTGCAGCAATGAAAAGCAATAATAACAAGCAATCCAAACTTATTAGAAATAAATAAACGCCACGCACTCAATGACATACAAATGAACGCATATTAATTTTTATATTATTATACTACTTTACAAGCACACATTCTCTATTCTCTATATATTTATGCAAGCAAATTGTTGTAATATTTGAAGCTTCGTACGGCAAAGCTTTCAACGAAACGAGCAACTACTAGTTACATGTCGCAAAAGAACGTGGTGGAAATTGTTAAATGAAATTAAATAAAAGTGCGAATAGGATTGAAAATAGTTAAAAACTGCAGTAATTTCATGGATCATTCGTCTTGTAATGTGACATTTAAAAAAAAACAAAATTACTATATAAGAAACGTGTACAATTTGCGATATTTTTTTCAAGAAATATCTGCGTTAAGTAATATTTGTTGACTTATAAAATTTTATCATAATTTTAGGGTTAGGCAAAGTTAAGAAATTTATTAATTATTATTCTTTTAGCATGATAAACAAACAAAGAAAATGGCTTTCTCTGTCATTCAGGTTATTTAGATACGTATTTTAAATATAAAATTGTTCGTTGTTGCTGTTATTGTTGTTGATATTGTTGATTATATCGTATGCTTAGCATTAATAATTTTAATACGTTTTATGCATATTTCTTGCCATCCTGCACTTTCCTATTGAAAAAATTATACGCCATTCCAATGAACTTGTGGCATTATGATGATGACAATTAAGATTAAGTACTTTGTTATACTATAAATATCATAATCACAAAAGCACCACCTCAAAATCACAACAACAATGTTTTGAGTTGAAAAAGTTCAACTTAGTTCAATAACTTTGAATTTGTCTCTTTCTTAAAATTTCTTTTCTTTCTTTTTCCGATATATGACATTAAATATCAACAATATATATGTGTGTGTAAGAGTTTTATTTTACAAAGCAAAGCATGACTAATAAACGAATAAACGATGTGGCATAATGAGTGCCAAGTTGCTAGAGTCAGAGAATTAGAGACTGAAAGCAGTAACACAACAACGACAATTGTTTTGATAAAGCTACGTAAATAATTTTATTGATTTTTACAATGACAACACCAAATACTACAATAACAACAACGAACAATGTAATACTAACAAAATGCATAAAACAGACAAAGCATAGTAAAGCGCTGAAATTGATTGAAACACATTGAAATTGAATGTTAATAAAGACAAAAGCACAAACGTGTAAAGTAATATTTTTATGCTTGATGAGTTTCAATGAACAACAACAGCAACAACAACAACTACAATAGCAACAATAGTGAGGGAATATAAAGGGATAGTCGAGCGAACGAACGACGAAAATTTATTAATAAAATGAGTCAAATCTAAGACGCAAAATATAAATAATTTCATGGAAAACGAACACAATCATTCGTGCACACATTTTTCAAGGATTTCACCATGTAAATAAAACAAAAAACACTAGAAAACAAAAGTCGCATTAAAATTAAATTATAGGTATTAAAAAAAAAACGAAAAATACACGAGAGAACTTAATTAACTTAAAGAATATCAATCGTTTACTACAACGGAGAGATGAACGTTTAGTATCTTTGATTTTTTGAGATTATTTTGTATTTTCGTATGAACCATTTAAAATCATTTATTCATATTATTCAAATGAAATTTTTGTGTCTTCGCTCCCTTTTTTGACCTTAAACATTTCTATAAACAGTTTTAAAAAAAAATAAACAAACAAGAAAATTTACAAAAAAGCTATAAAGCACAAAAACAGAAATAACAACAAAAATGAAATTTCCATAAGAAATGCTGTGATTTGCCTACGAAACGGAAGAATTGTAATGCATACAATGAAAATTAACGAGGCGGCCAAGAACATTAATAAAAATGTAAATACAAAGAACTAACAACGTAGCAAAATAAGTCGATTATTAATTAACCATACACTTTATCAATTTATCACAGAATTTCGAATAAAAAAAAATTCAATTCAATTTTTTCTAAGATTAATAAAAATCGACACCACTCATTTCTCTATTAAACGAGTTAAATACATTAAAAATTTTACTTAATTATTGTTGGGCGGTTTCTTCTTTTTTTTTAAATTTGGCAAAGGTTTATATGACACACACGATGTAATTTAATAAAAATTTCAAATCATAGTTTGATTAAAGAAGGAAAACTTCGTAGACATATCAGACAGAAAAATCTAATTCTTCTTTAAAAATTTAATACAATTAAATGTTACAAACAACAAAACGAATGCAATACGCTTGAAAAAAAAGGTATTCTTGAAACAAGGTGAGGCCATTAGATGTTAACACTCAGACGCACATTTAAACTGACATAAAATACCCATATGATTTATGGGCGATAGAAGCAAATCATCCGTCATACATAGGCATTCAAATTTTTCGTCTTAAATACCCAGCATCACTTTCTCAATTATTGAAAAGAGTGTATTGTATGAGCGAACTGGTCCTACCTGGACCAAATTTGGTATACGTATTTATACAAAATACAAGTCAGGGCCAATTTTTTTTAAAATATAGTGACTTTTTTCGAAAAAGGCGTTTTTTAGAAGAAGTGGTCGAAAAATAGATTCGATTTTAACCATTTTTAATAATGTTCGTTTCTCTGAAAAAACACACCGATATGCCATATTTCACCAAAATATCTCAAGTATTGCAACCTGTAGCTTAATAGCAACTTTACAAGGACAGACATTACACGCAGCAGGATAGGCAGGTTTAAATCGAATTAAGCAAGCAAACCTGAATCGATCGATTTAACAAATGTTTGGTCTTTTGGTTGTTATAAACATTCCCAAAAACTTGTAATACTCTGTGCCACAAGCGGTGTAGGGTATAACTATAAATTATTAAATTGAGGCCCTACCATGAAATTATATTATAAAATAAACACACGCAATGAAAAACTATACAAAATACATAAAATTTTATTAAATAAATACAAAGTTGTCATCTTCTCAATTTAAATCTCTTTAAGCATGCATAGAAATCTACAAAAACCGATTTGCCGATGTATGATCGTCTCTAAATAACACGATCAGTATGAATAAGCAAGAAATCAAACAAATACTTTCAAATTAAATTGCATGCGTAAGTAAACAAAAGTTTTATAAATTTTATATTTATCTCATTTTCTATGGAATGTTTAAAGTATTCATAAGAGGAAAAAGTAGCAACAACAATAAATAACAATAAATATAAACACGTGAATAAAACAAACAAGTAACTTAGTGAAGTAAGAAACTGCAAAATTCAAATGATCATTAAGATTTTGCCATCAATAACATTTATTAAGAGTGAGATCAATAAATGATTTTAAAAAAAAAAGTACTGTGACTGTGAACTTAACAATTCCGAATAACAAAAGTTCTCGTTTTTCTTCTGATCAAATCGTGTTGCTTTCTTGAAATATCATTTTTAAAATATTTTTATTAACATTGCTAAGTTTTTTTATAATCGTTTCGCATAAATTTTTTTTTAATATGATAATAGCAATTTTGAAAAAAAATTTTTTTGACAAGAATAAAACTTTTGTCACTTCAATTTATATTCTATTTGGATAAACACTTTTTAAATTTTCGTATATGATTAAAATTATGTGTAAATTAATTTTTTTTGTAATAAGTTATTGAAAAAAATCTTCATAATTTCAAAAACAATTTCCTACGGCTACAATTTTGTAATAATTTGCTCTTTTGGACAAAATGGGCATTGAAAAAAAATATGAACATACAGTAAATGATTCTGGAAAAACTTATTCGCAACACTTTGAAACATTTATAAATAATAATTTTCCTCGGGATTTTAAATATAAATGGGAACAATGTCGACCGTATTTACTTGCAAGCGCAATAATGTGGCCAGCTGTTTGGTTATATCGTGGTCTTGAATGGAAAGCCAATTCTCAAAATATTTCATTACCAACTTACATAAATCGGACGTACATCCAAGCTAAAAGTATACAATTGGGCATTTTAGCGTTATGCTTATTGGATGCTTATACAAGAAATCGCAAGAATGGTGCCTCCTAAATATGCTGTAACTCTGACTTCAAACTTTGGTTAATAAGTGTGGCAAGATTAAAATGATAATATTCAATATTAGGCATCGAAAAAAATAAAAATTGAAATTCATTAAAATTTTTGAAAACATATTTTTGTCAGCTTAATTTTTACCATATTTTTAACAGTTAAATACAAAATATTTTAAAGCACAGCGTGTACCGTGTTAAAAATTTTTTTATCTCTTTTATATGGTGCCTTGCTATTTTACGGTGGCTTAATATTTTTTTTTATAATAAATGGGAACGGGCCATCTTACGTTATGATGGCCCGCTAAATAACGTACATCTGTGGGCCTGAAGGGATTAATTCGAAGTAAGCTTCGAAAAATCATTGTACAGGAAGGGATCTAAAAAATTGCACAATCTGCATAAAATTTTTTATCACAATTAATTTTTACCAAATTGTCATATTCTCCGTATTTTTAAATAGGTTATACTTAGAAATCAAATTGCTCAAGTGTCTTAAAAATTGTACATTCACACGAAGTAATTTCGAACAAACGGGCAAGTAACAAAGATTATTGTCCGGTGAACTCGTTGAATGCAAGGACCTTCCTAGCTCTTAATTTATACGGCACACTGGACCATAGCAATCTGAATACAAAACCTCTTATATTAATTGTGGCTTACATGATGGCTTTCAAAAATCCTTGAAAATACCTTATGGAAGTTTATATGGAAATTTGTGCCACCTATAACAAGCATGGAATAAGTGAATGCAATCCAAATTTCGTGTAATGCACTGTTTCATAAGTTCGTACCAAAAATTACTTAATCCCTATTTTTTTCCTTGAAGAAGGGGGCCATTAAAAATCAACTTTACCAAAAAAAAAAAAAAAAAAATTCTTTTGTTTGAAATCGTTTATGTCAAATATTCCATTGCTGTCAAACGTTTTATATTATAAATTTTTATATCAAAATTTTATAATTCGGCAATTGAAATATTAAAAATTCTTTTCTTTCGGCAAAAAGTATCTGTAAATTGTCTTTGGCATTTTTTTTTTGCATGGAAAAAAATCAGATTACATTAAAATTTCAAATTAATACATTTGTAATTAAAGGATGGATCTAAATAAATTCTTAAACAACATATCTAATTATATATTTGGCCCACCGCAAGTCAAAAGTTTGTTTATATTCAGTATTCTATAAAAATTTCATTGAAAGACTCAATTTCGCTTTTTTTTCTATTTTTTTTTTTTTTTGGCTATCTTTTTTCATTGATAGAACCGAATTTAGGTGAAGACGTACAAAATATCTTATTAAGTAAAAATTTTGAAAGTCAAATAAAAAGTGCTGCCCCATTTCTGGCCTGTACTATATTGGCATGGCCAACTTATTGGGCATATCGTGGTTTCGAATGGCACAAACAAAATGGCGATAAAGAAGCTTTAGCTGTTTATATAAATAAAGTAATTATAATAATTATTAACTTTACATGGATTAATTTGTTAATTTTTTGTTTTCTCATCAATGAAATTACTTTTATTTTAAAACAATAGACTTATTATAAAGCCAAGATGTTACAATTTATGCTTCTAACTGCTGGCATTTTATATGCAGTCGTTTCACATTCGTTATCTACACAAACAGAGAAGCCCATACCGATCAATTACAATCGTACAGAAAAAAAAAAGTAATGCCCAAAATCTTTTGATCTTCATCTAATTTACATTTTATATATTTATATAAATATTGCATACATACATACATACATACATACATACACACAAACACACATACATACATACACACATACACATATATATAATATATATATATATGTATGTATGTATGTATGCATGTATGTTTGTATGTTATGTATAAAAAAATATTGTACAATAATTTTTTCGAAGAATCCCCAAGCATGATAAATAAACATTAACAGTAAATAAATTTCTATTTCTAGAATCGCTAGTTTCATCAAAAAAAAAAAAAAATGTTATGAGGAAAATCTTTTTTTTTTTATTGTCTGAAAACTTAATTTCTTTTATAATAATTTAATAACTGAATAAGAAGAATAATAATCAAAAAAAAAATCGCAATTGAGCCGAGCCATTTCTACTACGCATACTTCAAAAAATCATCAAAGCGTATAATAACGAATTTTTTTTTTTATAAAGAAAGCCTTCAAGCCTCTATAACACTAAATTTATTCTATTCTATTTTGCTAAACCTTGCAATATTTTTTTTATATGAAAAAAAAAAACTTTCAAAAAAAGTTGTAAACTTTCCTTCATAAAATGCCTTTTTTTTTTAATATGAAAGATTCATTTGCCATGCTAATCTCACTCAGTCTTTGGATTAATTAATTAATTGTAAATGTTTATGTTACTAATAAAATTTATAAAATTTCTTACCTGTATTAAATGCATATCTTCGATTATATTTTTTTTTTTATATATTTTTTTATAATTGAGCAAAATTTTTTGTTATATTTTACAGAAGCAGCATTAGTAATATAATTAGAAGCAGAGACAGCAATGAAAATATACAAATTTTTACGAATTTACCGGCACGTTTAGTTTGAAGTGTACTACACATTTAAAGAAGAATATCAATGGCAAAATTTTTAAGTGCGTTTATTATTTTATTTTGTTACGATTGCAAACATGCTTGAACTGCTTTAACAAAACCCAATTAAAAATATAAATAATTTTGAACATTTTGTATTGTGTCATACACTTTTAACAAGAATTATTATTACTTATTAAAACTTATACAAACTAGATTTGACAAAAAATGAACTTGATTGTCCAGTTTTGCAAAACAAAAAAAAAAAAAAAATAGAATGTTAAAAAAAGGTACATAAATGAAAAAACTTTTAACGAGTGGTGTTCTTTTTTTGAATTATTAGAGTATTTTCGTATATCTGGAGTTTTTTTTTCTATGCTAAAATTATTCACGAGAATTGCTTTCAATTACTATCTGGGTTAATGATATTCATTTTCAAATTAGGATGATTTTTTTTTGTATGCTTCTTCTAATTATAAATTACTTATTAAACATTTTGCGCTTTCCTAACTCACACTTTAAAAGTTATTTGGGTAATGAATTACAAACAGCAATTTTTACTAGACATTTATATTTATCATAAAGTGCAATATATATAAAAGGCAGCGACAGCGTACAGCGTGCAGTCATATAAGAAAATATATGTACAACATTCCAACATTTGGTTTGATCATACCACATTTATCACTATATTCAAACTTACTGTATATATATTTTCTATATTAATAAAATGTGACTAAATATGAAACGTTAATGTTTAGTAATAAATATATCTGATGTTCGATGTATGGTATGCCATAACTTTATATATATCAATAATGCAACCATAAACAATATTTCTCTCACTATCAACATACATAAAAAGAAGACACAGAAAATTACAAATAGAGAAGAGATGAGACAAGCAGGGAGGCGGAGGGAAATATTTTAAAAGATGCATTATGGTGTTGTATAATATGTGGCATATAAATCTTCCAGCCCAAAAAAGTAAAATTAAAAAAATATTAAAAAAAAAAGTAAAATAACCAACAAATATAATAGCGATACCAACATAAAATGTAAAACATAAAGCATGAAAAGTAAAACTCATGCTGTATGTAGATATAACGACATGATGCGTATATAAATTAATATGGCAATAGCAACAATAACATAATAGATCACTTTCTCCTTAGGTTAAATAACTCATACTTGTGAATTTGGATGAATAAGCACAAGCACAGACGCAAACATAAACACAACAACAGTATAAATATTTACGTATGCTTTGATTATACATATGCATGCACATACGCATGCACAGTATACTCGTGAGTTAATTTTTCATTTCTTTACTTTTATTATAAACTGAGAAAAAAAAACTGCTCCATAAATGTTATTGTTATACGTTTAAACCAATATAAATATATGTGTATATATATATGTGTGTATGAGTGTGAAATTTTAGAGGTAGACACACATCCCAGCAAAGATATAAATGACATTGACACCGTCGCGTCTATTTGGTAATGGGGTTTGAACAACAACAAAACAAATCAAACAGATAGATAAACGAAATTTTTCTGCTTCAAAATTAAAGAAATTCAACACTAATTGAATTTATAAAACATAGAATTTGTTTTCTTTCTAATACTTTTACTCATACTCTTTATATTTTTTTTGCTCATTTCTGATGAATTATAAATAAGTAAAAAATTTAAATAACCTTATTTAAATACGTTGCTTTGTGCTCTCTGTAAAAATAACAGAAAAAATTTCTGAGATTAGTGTGAGAGTAATTCAAAAGTTTGTCTCAGCGAAATATTATTGTTTTACTCGTTTGTTTTTTCTCTTTCTCGTTCACACTTACTTTCTCGAATTACTTTCACAATAAATAATTTTTATTATTTAAAAAGCAAAAAATTACGTACAATCAAATGTAAAAACAACAATATAATACTATTTGGATATAATTGAATAGATTTGTAACAAATAAAAATATAGAAAATCGTAGCCAGACAAAGTAAGTGGCAAATGTTGAACAAAATAGGCAATATAAATAGACAATAAAACTATGGCGACAATATTAATATTGGCAGACAATATTAACATTACCAATACTATTTAGCTATCAGAGGATTAAATAGACGTCAAATATTTTAACATAATTTGTTTCCTGTCTAACCACAATTATTATACTCTACATTACATGCGGTGCGGGACATTATAAGTTCATACAGAAGTTTGCAACAACCAAAAGCAGTTAACATAGACTCAACATTTATTCCACCAATCGATTCAGAATCACTTCCTGTAATATTTTACATGGAAAAAAAAATTACAATTTTAAATATATTTAAAAAAAAAACATATGCATCAAATTTGATTTGATGCATAGGCTTTTATTTACAATCACTTTTTTTTCTATAATACACTGCTTCGAATAAACTTTATTATATGGATAGCTTCAATTTTGAATAATAAAGTATAAATGATGAAATAAATGTGCACCAAATTTGGTCTAGATAGGCCAGTTTTTGGAACATCCTCTCATATAATGAATTCTATAAATAAATAATTGGGAAATTATAATTTTTATAAGCACATTAGGCAAAATAGGGTGGGGTATTTAAGAGTCGGCTCCCATGGATTATAAAAGTCTTACTTGTTACATATGGATACGTTTAACCTAAATACTGATATTTACGTATCGCAGTAGCCCACCCCACCACTCCCTACCACTCATCTATTTCGCCCCCTAAACAAGAATTCCAGAGCCCACTTCCTTTCTTGAAATTTTCGTAAAAGCTAAAATTAAATTTTTTTACAAAGCTGGCATATGAAAAATCTCGCGTCTTGAATACCTTCTTAATGTTTTTAATTATACAGAAAAACTATTGAAAGTATTAAAAATAATTTCCCAATAATTTAGTGACCAAGCTTAAAAATAAAATTTTATGATTTCTTTGTATAGAAGTAGAAGAAACTCTAAGTAAATTAATTTTAGGCTCCTGAAAACAGAACCTTAACCTTAAAGTTAATCATTTATAATAATTAATGATAAAAATGATAAAATAAAATGCCGTCTGGCTTTCTTCTGCTTTTAAATGGACTTAAATATATATTTTTATTGTAAAATTATATGACTTTTTTGGAAAAAGACTCATAGAATGAGTCGTTGCAAAATAATGCAACGCTTCAAGAGAAAAAAATAAAAGAGTCACCGAAAACCCATTAAAGAGGGGAAGATAGGAATATAAAAATTCGAAAAAAATTCTGCATTCTAAATCTCTCAAAAAATGATTACCAATTGGCCGTAATTGTACTGAAATTCGAAAATTGAATGTACGAAAATTCAGCAGTTACAAATGCCATGTTTGTATGCATTAGAAAATTACGCTATAACGACTTTAAATTATGTAAACGTAATAATAATAATTTATTTTTGTAAAAGAATGTGAGAACGTGCCAGGATTTCTAAATTTTATATAACAACGCTAAAAAAAAAATGTTTTTTATAGCTGCCAAAACTACTAATTAATCAATGTTTTATTGAAATTTTCTCCATCGCTTCAATTGCACAATTTTATATGATAAAATTTTAGAAACAAGTAAACACAAAAAGGCTAATTATGGTATTTATAATATTTGTTAGAAAAAAAAAAAAAAAGAAAAAGGTGTGGACGCCCACACCTTTAACTTAAAATATAAGCAGGTATGTGTAAGTGGGTTTGAGATTATATCGATATATTTTATATAAATTTTTTAAAAATTAAAAAAAAAAAAATTCATTTGATATGCAAAATTCATCAAAAGCATTCCAAGACTACATTTAACAGAATTCTGTTAAGCAGTTAACATATGTTATGGTTTGGGTCTTTGCTAATAAATTCGCATTTATCCTTACACCCTTTGTATGTAATGCCATTACAAAATCGTGACCAAAAGAAAAGAAAAATTAAATTTTTTTAAAATATTTGTAACAAGTCAAAGATTTTTATCATTTTTTTTTTATATTTTGAATCAATTTAGCCAGATTCATATAAATTTAAATTTTAAATATTTCAAATAAACTTAAGACAAAATGACAGTAACGATAGATTGCATTTATATCATTTGTGCGCTAACAATTATGAGTCTAAAACATCCAAATTTTTTAATAGATTCCGTTTTTCTTTTTTAAAATGAAATAAAACAAAAATACAGCAAGCAGGAAATCATAAAAATTTTTTTAGGAAAAGGAATTACATTGAAATAAATGGGTCAAAATGAATGATTTAATAAATGATTGTTTGATCAATATTGTTAAAAATCTATAATTCAATTTGTTGCTGGCTGGCAGTAAGTCACTCAATTCAAGGTACCATCATTCATCCAACCATCAACTAACTTGCAAAATGCTTTTCACTTTGCCCGCCATTTACCATGAAAATCTTCTAAGCCATTTTTAATATTTTTTTGTTTAAAGTAATTGCAAAAGTAATTTTTATTGAGGGCAAAAATAAAAAATATGTTACAAAATAAAATTGTGCTCAAATTTAATTGCTATGGATATGAATTCATTATCACATAGAGGCACTTATTGTAAATCGTATTTTAAAAAGGGCGACATATGAAAAAAATTTTTTGATATACTAAATTGATTCAATTTTGGAACACCTCCACGCATAACAAACTCTTCATATAATTTGAAAAGTAAAACTTTTTATTCTTTTCCTAACTTTTTACTTACATTAAATAAAGTGCTAAAGAGACAACAACGTTTTTATTTTTCTGGATGAATACAAAAATTCATCATAACCGCAATCATTATCATTAAACTAGTTCAGAAAAATAAGGAAACTTGGTATAGAAAACATCAAAATGGACATTACAATAATCTTTTTAATAATCTTTTTAATTTTTACAATTTATTATAAATAGAAATAATTTTCACACTTACACAATAAATGCGTACTAAAAACGATCAAAATAAATTCACTCTAGACGTTTCTGTGCTTTCTATTTTCCCAAAATTTGTACTGAAATATGTATTTTTTAATATTTCTAACTATTTTTATAAAAAATTTTATTTACTTCACTCATTTATTGTGTCCTCCTTTATTTCTTACTCAATTACAAACATGTAATTTGCATTTGATGCCATTTTTTCTTTTTGCTCTTCTCGCTTATGGTACATGTGTTTTTTTTTTTAACTGTATTTACTTTCTCTTATTCCGTTATAGTAATAATATATTTAGCATTTAAAAATGTAAGAACGAATGAATTGTAGTATTGCCTTCTTTTTTTTACTTCTCTTAGGAGAGAGTAAAGGCAAGAACAAATCAACACCCCTTTTAAAAATTACATTGTACGACTGACTAATTGAATGGTCACCTTAGAAACCGGAAGGCGTACTTTAGGATTGTTGTTATGGTTTGTTGTTGTTGTCGATTAATGTCTGATATGTGAACTTTATTGATTTATTTTATTTTATTTTAATTATGGTTTAATTTCAGAGTGCCTTACTTCCATTCGATATCTATCTCTTTTCTTCCTTCATTTTTTCCATGTACATATTCATCTGCTTTTACATATAGTAAAATAGGAATGAGAACAAGAAAAAGTGGGTTACAAAACAAACAAACACCAATAATACAATAGGAATTGGTTTAAATATGAAGAAAATGGAGAAAAAGAAAAATTTTTCAATATAAAGAAATATAATTAAATAATCGACGTAACAATTAATTATAGAATCTATATTCATATAGACATGTGTATAAATATAGAGATACACATCTACATAATGATTAATTATACATTATTCTAAGTTAAAATCCAAAGAAAGCTTTGACTTTCAATTGACAGACAATTATAACGTATAAAAAAATAACTAAGAAAAAAGCATCCAACAACAACAACAACAACAACAAGCAATTATTTCACGCTGCATACTTAATGCACAAAAACCGCGAAGCACGTATGATTTATAATGATGAACAACGTTAAACTGATTTATGTAATGCGAATTCTAGGGTACAAAATAGAATTGCGTTATCTTCCGCGTTACACCACGCTTCGGTACCCACCCAAACAAACGCAAACACACTTGCATGCGTTTACACACACATACACACATACACACATTTTACCCAATACATTTACCAGTGTGCAATATTTTCAAAATGACAACCCTAAATAAGCGAGCAATAACAACATTAAATAACTAAATAACATTAAACAACGAGCAGAACAAAACATAGTGAGAGAAAGTGAATGAAATTGAGATAGAGATTAAAAGGAAATATAAATAACATTAAACAATGAGAGAACAAAACATAGCGAGAGAAAGCGTATGAAATTGAGATAGAGGTTAAGAGAATTAAATTATGTATATATACATATATACATATATATAAATATGAAAGATATAATTTATGCAAAACAAGAATGAAACAAAATAGTGATAAAGTGAATAAAAAATAGAAACAAATCAAAACAAAATACATCGGCGAAATGAACATTTTTAACTTCGATTATAAATTTTAAAATGATTGAATTAATGAAATTCACAAAGAGCGAATATGATAAACGGTGAATGTTTTAAATAGTGACAAAAAAAAAAACAAGAATATAGACGGGTAATATGCAGAAATATAATTTCTGTTATAGTAACATGTTACGTTAAAATATAGACATAAATCAAATTACATTCCAAATGGCGAATTATCATTGTTATTTGGTACTTTACATTTTAAACAATAACAATATTATTGTAAGTATCATGATAAATAATGTTATCGGCGAACTATTTAGCAAAACAACTACAAACAAAGAGAAACTTCACACAAAAATGGTATTATCAATTTTCAATGAGAATATATTTGGCCAATATATAAATAGTTCGCAATTCTGTTTGTTTATCTAGTAAATTCATAAAATATATATAAACAAAAGTATTAAAAGCAGAATGTATATTTACCTTACTCTCTCTACTATTTATGTATAACAACGACGCTGTTATTGTTGCTACTGCATTGATAACTCGTTCACATGTGATCTTAGTTTATTGATTTTTTTTTGTATTTTTATGACGTAGCCGCACATGTCAGTGTCAACGCCAGCCGCACAAAAGATAAACAAACGTCATATATTTTTTTTTTTACTCTTACTTATACTTAGGCATTGATATCACGCACACATACACTTGCTTTACTTTATTTTAATTTTTTTATTTTATTTTGTAAGAAGCACACTCTTTATATATATGTTAAGATACTGAGCTTTTTTTTTTGTGTGCTTTACAATTGAAAAAGAATTTTACTACCCAAACACCAGACTACAATAATTTACCACCAACAAAATAATTACCAACATAGTAAACATCTTTTTATTATATTTAAATTTTAGAATTAATAAGCACTTACCTCAAATAATACATTTTTCATTTTATGTTGTAAATACTTTATTACACAAACAAAGCATATTCTGAATAGAATTTTTGCATAAAAATAGGCATTCCGTTTAATGTAGCACACTGTTTAAGCGTAAAACAAAATTAGACATAATTTTTGCTTACATTGAACTTTTTATTTCTATCCACATTTCCTTTTCATTTTCATTTTTTTTTTATTACAATATATTATATATTATTACTCATACTGCTGCTATTTTTATGGTAATGAATAACTCTACACATTGCAAACAAAGCAAACATAATTTTACGTACGGTATTTTTTTTTTTTGCACTTATTCATGTACTACAACAAATGGGGCAGCATGTTTTATCATGATGCTGAAATGCAACTTTAATTTAATACTCTTTACAACATTTTCAGCAAGTAGAAATATGCAATGAATGTAAAGCGATATTTAATATATTTGTTTAAATTTTTATAAAATTTGCAATTTGTGCAAAAACGCACATTCACTCTTTTAATAATTTTTTTTTTAAAAGATATACTTTATATAGTAATCAAAAATACTTTCTCTAGTTAAATGGCGACTACAGTAAATAGGAAAAAACTAACTAGAGAACACGAACATCAACGAACCATTTTTTTATTTATTATATAATACTTTTTATACACTTTACAATCTTGCACATGTTCATTTGCAATAAAATTGTTCCTTATAACTTTTTACTTATTACAATTTATTAATTATAATTTTTTTTTTTTAAAGATACACATAAACATCTAAAGTTGTATGTAAAGAAAAAGAACATTAACAAGAACAATATGATAATTCTTCTGCTTTGGCACCATTTAGTTAAAGTTTTTTTTTTTTTTAGAAACTTTTATATGTGAAAATATCAATAAATTATTTTTAGGAAAACGAGTCTTTTCCACTTATATGCACTAATAAAATATTTATTAGTAAATTAATTTCAATTTATATGTATTTATAATGTTCACTTAATTTAATGCAAATTAAATATGCTACAATTAAATTTTATCTTTCTTTCCACATTTATCCAAAAACTTTTAGTGGTGGTAATCTAAATAGAATTAAGAAGTGAAATTATTACCAAAATATTTAATGCAATTAATTTAATTTCAAACATAAGAAAAGATAATCAATAATAAAGATATTCAGATTTGTTTGGATGCGAGCATATTCTCTCTATTTTGATTAATTTAATTAATATTATACTAATTCTATTAAAATTATAATTAGTATTGAGTGTTTCTAAATCGTTTAATATCTATTTAGTATATAAATTTTTAACAACTCTGAGTTACTCTAACACAATGTATAAAATGCTTGCACTAATTACAATTAAATATTTTTTTTATCTGTTATGCGGGTCCTAAACACGTTTTTTTTTAGTTTGTGAATAATTACGAATTCGATTGGATAATTCCACCTAGTATATATATCCAAAAAAGAGGAAAATCAAATTACAAAATATTGAGGAGAAATTTAGTGAAAAAGTGTACTTTAAATATTATATGTACAAATAATTTATTTCATTTCATCCCTTTTCGCATAGCCTACTGCATAGTGTAATTTATAAAACGAGAAAATAAAGTAATCAAAAACCACAACTACAACAACAACGCGACATAAAAATGGATTCAACTAAATTGACAGAATTGTTGCGTGCAACAATTGATCCAAATCCAAAAATTAGGAGAGACGCTGAAGAGCAATTATTGCAGAGAAAAATATAAGGTGCGGAATAGAGAAAGGGTTTTATTTTGCCGAAGGTTAAATCACTAAATTATCGTGCTAAATATTGTAACCACCATGGCATTTTCTTATTTGTTCTTTCTTGAGTTTTTATATTTTGAAAGTGCAAATAAAAGAAATAAAATACAAATTAATAGTAGATATTCCTAACTGGATTTTTTTTTATATCTGAAACACGTGCTCACATTTTCATATAAGAATAATATTTCAAATCTCAAGTACTATGTAAATTGCTTAGCATTGTTTAGCCTTAAAGTACACGTACACAGATATTACAGAGAGATCAGAAAACAATCCAGAGTTTTTTTTTCCTGTATAATACTAATGATATATTATCCAATGTGTTATTGTTGTAAATAAATTTAAAATAAAATTGGCATCGATTATGATTCATAGCGTTGCTTTGCAAATATATCGTATCGTGTTGTACTATTAATAACTTACGCAATACAATTATCCATGTATGATGAATCGTAAATTATAATCGACTTCATGTTACGTATATGTAACACAATAGACAATAAATCACCAGTCTAAATGATCCTTTTTTGCAGTCTCAGTTTCTTCTTTACTTGCTTAAGAAAATCATTGAATATCAGTGCAATAAATGTTATTGCCAAAAAACTTCATATTTACCTTTGAATATTTGACTAATGATTTTTTTTGAATTAGTTGTGATATATTTAAATTGTATCAATCGGATTGTAACGACACAGGGTATTCTTTTTATCTGGCTTAAATAACTTCAAATGAATTGTTTTATTTAAAGAGAGCTCTTTTTAAAACTTAGGTTCCATTTATACAAAAGGGAATGAATGTTTTATTATCATTTTTTTATCGAATTTAATTGTAATTTGAAACCATGAACATTTAGATTCACAAAATTATTGGCTTCGTACCAACAATATTGCAAATTGTTATGCAAAATAATTTGGAAAAATCAGTGCGACAAGCGGGCGCTGTTTACATGAAAAATATCATATTTCAAAGTTGGGCCGATCCAGATTTGAAACCAGATGAGTCATTAAGCTTTTCAATACATGAACAAGATCGTGCAATGATACGTGGTGCCATTGTTGATGCCATCGTTCATGCCCCGGATGTCATCAAGTAATATTATTTTTCTATCTTGCCTAATCATTTTAAATCATTCCTTCATTCCTTGTATATATGTATTATTTTTTTTTTTATAATTTATAGAAATCAATTATCCGTGTGCGCCAACCATATTATCAAAATAGATTTTCCGGGCCGCTGGCCTCAAGTAGTTGATAATATTAGTATATATTTACAAAATCCCGATGCAAACTGTTGGAGTGGTGCTTTAATTACAATGTATCAATTGATTAAGACATACGAATATAAACGTTCGGAGGAACGCGGCCCATTAAATGAAGCAATGAATTTACTATTACCAATGATGTATCAATTAATGCTGAATGTAATGAATGATCCATCAGAGCAATCAGTGCTTTTGCAAAAGCAAATATTAAAAAATTATTATGCCTTAACACAATACGCTCTGCCATTGGATTTAATCAATAGAGACATGTTTGCTCAATGGATGGAAATATGCCGGCAAATAGCTGATCGTCTATTGCCAGATTGTTCTCATTTGGATGATGATGAGAAGCCAGAATTTCCATGGTGGAAAACGAAAAAATGGGCCTTACATATTATGTTGCGCATGTTTGAACGTTATGGCAGTCCGCAAAGTGTGATCAGTGATAAATATGAAAAATTTGCCGAATGGTATTTGACAACCTTTACCCAGGGTGTGTTAGAAGTGCTATTAAAAATATTAGATCAATATCGTCATGGTGTTTATGTAAGTCCAAGAGTACTTTCAGATGTTTTGGCCTATTTGAAAAATGCAGTAAGTCATGCTTATTCGTGGAAATTAATTCGACCACATATGCCAGCCATTATACAAGATGTGATATTTCCTATAATGTCCTTTTCAGAAAGTGATCAAGAATTGTGGACGACGGATCCCCATGAATACATACGCATTAAATTTGGTAATTATATTTACTTAGAAATCTAAATGTATTGAGAATTTTTATTAATACATTTAATTTACATTTCTATATATAAAAATGTAGATATTTTTGAAGATTATGCTTCACCAGTACCAGCCGCCCAATTATTATTGCATGCTAGTTGTAAAAAACGGAAAGGGATTTTACAAAAAGCTATGGCAACTATTATGCAAGTATGCAAGTTTACAAAGTTTTACAAAAATTGAAAAAAAAAAAATGAATTAATTCTCTTAATATTGACAAGCACTTAATGAATTAAATTTGTCTAACACAACCACCTGAAATCTGTTCAATTACTACATTTTGCATTGTTTTATTGTATATTAACACAATTTACTACACGGTATTAGCGAATTGGAGTTCAAGGGAAAATGCTCTTGAAAATGTAACAGGATAAAATATTGATACAAATAAGTCCTTTAAAATATATCGATACAAAAATCTTAAGTATTCTATGGTAGACTTTTGAAAATTTTGTATCCTTAACGCAGCCAACTCCATCCGATTAAAATATAATTTGTTATGTTTATAAAAACTGAAATAATTTCGGTCGGTCTTCACTTCTATTTAGGTTATTACATCACCCACTGCCGATAATAAGCAAAAAGATGGTGCTCTGCATATGATTGGTACATTAGCTGATGTTTTATTAAAGCGTCGCCTCTATCGTGATCAAGTTGAGATGATGTTAACCACGTACGTTTTCCCTGAATTTGTTAATTCAGCTGGTCATATGCGCGCTCGAGCCTGTTGGGTGCTACATTATTTTGCAGATATTAAATTAAAAAATCCTCATATACTGGGTGAAATAATGCGTTTAACATCGAATTGTTTATTAAAAGATCCTGATTTGCCAGTACGTGTAGAAGCCGCTATCGGCTTACAAATGTTCCTAAGTGCACATAACGAGGCAGCCACATATATAGAAAATGATATTAAGGATATTACCAAAGAATTATTAACAATTATACGTGAAACGGAAAATGAAGATTTAACGAATGTGCTGCAAAAAATTGTCTACATATTTTCAGAGCAATTAAAACCAGTAGCAATGGAGATATGTCAACATTTGGCGACAACATTTAGTCAAGTATTAGAATCGGAGGATAGTGGTGATGAGAAGGCTATTACGGCAATGGGTCTTTTAAATACTATTGAAACATTACTAACTGTTATGGAAGATCATCCGGATATATTAAGTCATTTACATCCAATCGTAATTAATGTTGTTGGACATATTTTTCAAAATAATATTACCGGTATGTGTGTAAGATTTGTATACAAAAAAAAAGTCATATAACAAATATATTTTTTTTACTTGTTTTTTTTTTTTTTTTTTTTTTTTGGTTATTAGATTTCTATGAAGAAACATTTTCATTGGTATATGATTTAACGTCAAAATCTATATCACCGGAAATGTGGCAAATGTTAGAATTAATTTATAAAGTATTCAAACGAGATAATATGGATTATTTTAATGACATGATGCCAGCTTTACACAATTATGTGACGGTTGATACACCAGCATTTCTTTCAAATCCTGATCGCTTATTAGCTATATTTGATATGTGTAAAACTATGTTAATGAATAATCCAGGTGAAGATCCAGAATGTCATGCAGCAAAATTATTGGAAGTTATTATATTACAATGTAAAGGGCAAATTGATTCTGTAATACGAACATTTATTGAATTGGTATTAACACGTCTTACCCAGGAGGTTCAATCGTCTGAATTGCGCACAATGTGCTTACAGGTTTAATGCTAAGACAATTACACAAATTATAAAATTTTAATTTTTCTTTTGTATTTTTTTTTTTTTTTTGAATTTTGTAAAGGTTGTTATTGCTGCCTTGTACTATAATCCATGTTTGGTTCTATCAATATTGGATGATTTATCAAAAAGTTTGGGTAGTAATGGCGAGCCAATAGCCTCGCATTTCATTAAACAATGGATACATGACACCGATTGTTTTTTGGGGTTAATTTCTTCTCTATCTTAATTTAAAAAACTTCAGAAAAAAATCTGAATTTGCCCTCTCCCTCTTTTTTCCTTTTTTAAATTGTTTTCCTATAGCATTCATGATCGGAAATTGTGTGTATTGGGCTTGTGTACGTTGATATCATTGGGTGATGCTAAACCTCCAGTATTACATGAGATATCGAATAAAATTATACCATCGTTAATCTTGTTATTTGATGGGCTTAAACGTGCTTATGAATCTCGTGCCCAAGAAGAAGAAGGTGACGAAGAAGAAGATGATGAGGATTGTGAAGAAGCTTTATCCAGTGATGAAGATGAAATAAATGAATATGCTCCTGGTTATTTGGAAAATGTTGCTGAATATGCTAAAACGAAAGCAGCCGAGGCTGGTATTGATATGAAGGCTGAAATTAAAGATAATGCTGGTGGTGATGATGAATCGGACGATGAAGAAGAAGAATCAATAGATGAATTAAATGAGACTGCTTTAGAAAGTTTCACTACGCCCATTGACGAAGAAGATGATGAAAACGCTATCGACGAATATGTTATATTTAAAGAAGTAATTACACGTTTATCTGCACAAGATCCAGCGTGGTATGCTATTTTAACGTCAAATCTAACAACAGAGCAAGCTAAAGCTTTAAATGAAATCGTCGTAATAGCTGATCAACGTAAAGCAGCTAAAGAATCAAAATTAATTGAGAAACGTGGCGGATTCGCTTTTACGCAACAAATGGTACCGAAGTCTTTTAAGTTTGGTTCATAATATTAAATCAACATATCTACCAAGCGGCGGTAAATTTAGTTAAAGTGATGAACGAGTAAAAATGTTTTTTTTTTCTTGGTTTGTTTTATTTGTTTTCTAGTTATTTTTCCTAAACCATAACGTATAAGATCATAAAACATTTGTAATGTATTTCACAATTATCACTATGTGGGGGGGGGCATGCAGACTTATATTCGAACGTATTCGATTTAGTTATTTATTTGTCTGCTCCATTAAAATGCATTTGAATCTTTATATTATTTATATTTTTGGGTTTATTACGTTTTCATCATACAGATTTTTACTGGTCGCAACTATTTTTTACAATTTTTTTTCCTTTGTTTCCACGGACATTTGTATAAAAAATGTGACTGTCCGTCTATCATTTATGTTTAGGTATTAAAAGTGTTTAGCAAATTATCATGTATGGCATTAAATAGAAAAAAAATTATTAAAAAAAAAAAAGAGGAGAGATACGGAAGTTATAAAAAATCTACAATATAATTTGTGTGTATTACAAATCTGTAATGAGTTTAAAGTTTATTTAAGACAAACAATTGATAAATTTTTTAAAGCAGCGGAAAAGTTTAAATTTAAGCAAAATTTCGAATTGATTTATATTTTGTATTATACTTGTTCTAGATCAGATTTGTAAAAATTAAGAATAAATAATTAAATACATATGAAAAAAACTTTCTTTTTTAAAAGTAGAGAGAGAAACGTTAAAGGAGCATGTAGATCATTTACCTTAAATTGATCACTTTTTATTAGCTTATTTACTTATTTTACACTATAAAAAAAAAAAAAAAGCGTCAGTCGGTCCCCGCTGACACCATCTTATTTAGTGTGATTAGGAAGGCCAAAAAATTAATCACAAATCAAATAAACAAAATTGTACTATTTAAAAATTACATAAAAAGAAAAAGTTTGTTGCATAAAGTAAGATGCGAAGAATTGATCACATGTGACCGAAAAAAAAATGTTCAAAATATATCGCATATTTTTAGAAAATTTATAATTGTTTAAATTAATTATCATTAAATTTTACTTAAGCAAACGAACAAAGAAAAAGGTAAAATACATCCCATTCTACATTCGATTTATGCTATTTTTTCCTTCTTTACCAATTATCATTCTGGAAATGTTTTACATTAAAAATTTATATAAATTCTAAACCTTCAAACTTTATATGATTATCAACAATCTGTTCGGGTAATAATATTTTTCCATTAACATTAAAGGCTGTTATGAATGTGGATGTTTTACCATTCAATTCCTCTGAACGTATAGCAACAATTACATGATCATTTGTATTGGGTATAAATTTAAAGCTCGATATACCATGAGTTGGTCGCGTATTTGTTGCATCCAATGATACACTTTCAATATTATTAAAATTCTCGTCTGCCGTTATTAATAAATTACAGCCCATATGCTCATCTTGGGTTTCATTATATTTTTCTTTGGAGCAACGTCTTGGTAGGAAGAACCATTTTTTATGTATGGCGGACCAAACGGCACTCTCATGTATCATATAGCCAGGCCAAGTAATGTCGGCTGCCATTTGACGTAATCGTTTGTAATTGGCTGACCAATCTACCGGACGGACAACACCAGCCGGTGTTATAATTTTAACAAACATTGGATTATTATTTTCATAATCGCCAGATGGTGTTGTCCATTCTTTTCCCATTGAACCGACATATAATAATTCATCTTTAACCGTAGCCCATTCGGCTTTGAAACCTTTGGTATTGGAACCATTACCGTCCATTAATATTATCCATGGTAGAATTTTATCATTACTCAATTCATATACCAGACCAGTACGATCATCAACTGTCAACAATTTACCGTTAAATGTTATCAATTCTGATAATTCTAAGCCGCGATCTCTTAAGGCAAAACTTGTCTCTAATTGTACATTATGGGTATCCCATTTGAAGGTAATGACATCTTTAGAATGTATATAAGTTAGATAACCTTTTTTCAAATAACTACGCCATACTGGTGTGGTTAATATTTGTTGATCATTATTTACAATAATTTTTCCTTTCACATCTAAATCGGCTACCATGCCTATACGATAGGTAATTGAACCTGAACGACCTAATAATGGCGCCGTTATAGGATATGTATAATTATAGGAACCCGTAATACTGCTACTTTTACCCGCACTATTTCTGTTACTTGTATCAAATTGCATCATGACAGCACCACGATTGGAAATATTATTTCGATGATTGCTCGTTGAACTGGCATAATTTTTTAACCAGTCAGCATCTGTTGTTATCAAAGTGCTACGCATATAATATAATAATATAATAAATATGAATACACCGGCCAATATTAAAGCCATATGATAATTGAAACGTAGTGTACGATTACCGATACGGTATGCAGGTAGTATACGTAATGCCGAATGCCAATCTCTACTATACATCACGAACTGATAATGGTATAATCTTTTTGGTTTGGTATAATATTCCAATGATCGATATGAATATGAAAATTCTAATTGTACCTTTGCTTTTGTCTGCCACTGTGATTTTTTTTGATGACGTAGTTTCTGGTACGCGTGGCGTTATTTACACTAGTATACAATGAATCCTTCATTGAGTTTATTTACTAATCACTTTGTTACGTTTCGTCCTTACTTTTTTGATTCGTATTCATAATAAACATCATAAATTAACTTCTTTGATTTAACAAAACAAAAGAAAAACCTGTCATTAACTATATGGAAAAGCAAATAAATAACCCATAATTGTAAAAGTCACCCATCAGAGAATATTTCTTGTGCTCACTTGTAAACTACTTTAAATACGTAATTACTTAAATAAACAATAAGTTTTATTAACTTTGTATAATTGTAATATTTACATTAAGTTATAAATTATGTATTTTATTAAATGTCAACAAAATTAACTATTTTCGTACCTTGTAAGGCTACAAAAAATTCTCTTTAGTTTGGCAATACCTTAATAGAGAGTCTGGTACAATCTTTTCTCTTAATTTTGCTTACATATGCATCCGTCATTTGCGATTACACAAGTCATTATTCATTCGTTTGAAAAGAAATCTAGTGCACGTAAAGTACATTTAAAGCGTTTTATTTACATCAAAATAAGGGAAATAAAGAAAATATTTGTGTTGAAGTATAATATTAAAGAAATTTGGCTAAAAATATTAAGAAAAATTTTTACTTTATATACAGGCAAGTCACAATAAAAAAAAGCAAAAAGCATTGTTGAAAAGAAAAGAAGAGTACGAACACTAAAATATTTTAATCAAAATCAAAAAGTAGACAGAATAAAGCAATTGTGAAATTTTCAGTTAAGTCATTTGTCACATAATCTACCCAGAATAAAAAAGAGTGCATTTCCCCTGGCATTATATTTTTTCTTTTTTCGCATTGCACAAATATAATTTCAAATATTATTAACTGCATCTAATTTAGTAATTATTTTTTTGTATACACAAGTACGTGTACGTGTCGTTTTGCATTCCTCGGCGTAATTAAATTGGCTTAAACAAAAAAAAAAAAAAAAAAACAGTTTATTTTAAGAGCAAAACCAAAAAGAGAACGAGAAAAAATGGCCGCAGCTACGCAATGTTATTTCCACATAATAAATTGCTTTAATCAAAAATAGTAAGTCTTTTTTGTGCTGCCTTTTATTATTGTATTTGTTTATTTATTATATGGTGTCATTAGGACATATATAGCATTATTATAGGTTTTCGTAACGTTATGAAATGTTTGTTTTCAATAATTTTCGGGAATAGATTTCATGATAATTTACCTAATTCCTAAAAATGTGGAATTACCCAAAGCGAACTTTTTTAAATTTATTTAATGTATATTAGCGAGCCAGCTGTTCGTCAACATTTGGCCAAAGTATATCTAACGTTGGGTGGTACATCGGCCATTACAGCCATTGGAGCTATATTACAAATTAAAGGATATCTTGATTTTGGGGTATTGGCTGCTTTGAGTTCTTTATTACTCATTCTTGGTTTACATTTTTATCATGATAATGGTAAAAATTATTATAATCGTTTGGCCATGTTGCATGCCTTTGGATTTTGTTCGGGTCAAACATTGGGACCATTGCTACAATATGTGGCTAGTATTAATCCATCAATTATAATAACTGCATTGCTTGGTACAGTAATTGCATTTGGTTCATTATCATTGGCCGCCTTATTTGCTGAACAAGGTAAATTCATATTTTTGGGTGGCATTTTGGTCAGCATTATCAATACAATGGCTTTATTGAGTATACTCAACATGTTTTTCCAATCTTTATTTATACAATTGGGACAGTTATACATTGGAGTGTTTGTAATGGCCGCTTTCGTCTTATTTGATACCCAAAATATTATACAGAAAGTGCGTGCTGGCAATACAGATGTTGTCCAACATTCATTGGATCTATTCTTTGATGTTTTAAGCATGTTTCGCCGTTTACTTGTCATTTTAACCCAAAAGGTATATTTGTAATTGTACCATTTGATATTTTTTATTTATATGACTACCATTGCATTGAGTATATAAATTTTTTTACAAAGTTTTTACCATCTGACATCCTAAAAAGGGATATGAAATTGTAAAATGTAGAGTTGGAAATTCCAAAAATATCTAGATTTTTTTTCGGTTATCTCTTTATTTTCCTGGCCGCAATAATTAAAACAGATACTTGAAGTACTTGAGTGTGTGACTAATAATGAAATACAACTTTCACTTGAATTGTTACGACAACTGAAAAATTTCTTAAATATATGACAGAGGCATTTAATTCATATTTTATTCAGGAAGTTGATAATGAGAGAAGTTAAAATGGCTAAGATATTCTGTGTAATATAATATTGGTATAAAAATGAAGCAAACGCTTAGTCAAAATATTAAGATAAAAATGGATCATTTCATGAAGTACAACAAAGTACAGTCAAGTGTGGTGGAAATTCTACATTTGGTGCGAATTAAATACAACTTCTTTCTCTGTATCATTTAAAACAAATCCAGTCAAATTAAGTTCCGTATTAGAATTAATTGCTCTCTGTATGTTTGTTTAACCATCCGAGGACTAATTTAATTGTTTTTCATGTTTGCATCATGATTCATGATCGTAATTCATAAATTTTGTTCTTTGTCTATTCACAAAAAATATACTTAAATTGTCAAAACAAAGTTTTTACTTAATTTTAGATTGTAAATTATTATTAGTTTGTAAATCATAATAGATGAACCCCTCTCCAATTTTTTATACAACTTTCAAATTGATGTATATAAATGTGAAGTGTAATGGGTTATTTGTCCATTTTATTATTTTCAACTTTTCAATCTTACAGCTCAAAGAATTTTTGAATTCGTAGAAAGAGACTTAACACTCTAAAATTTACGCCCCTTAAAATAAGCACAACATTTTTAATTGTAAAAATAAAATTGCTTGCATTCCAAGAAATTTTTGATTAAAAAAAAAAAAAAAGTAAAGAATAAAAATCCATATCACAATCACAAGTCTTTGATGTGCTAAAAACTAAGGACGTGAAAATGAAACAAACCAAAAAAGAAAGTGGAGAGGTTGAGAAAGAGAGACAGAGAGAGAGAGAGAGAGAGAGAGAATGTGCAAAAACAGAGAGAAAGAAAGATAGACTTATTGATAAAAGGAAAGCGCCTTTACAAAAAAAAAGTAAAAAGTTTTTAGTTTTTAGCATAAAGTCAATGAAAAATGATCATTTTTAATGTTAACTCTTTTTCGTTTTTTTCTTCTCCTTTTTAATTTATTTTTTTTTTTTAGGAGGAACGCAAAGAACGTCAAAAACGCAATTAAAATCAAAAACAAAAACGGGTAATGCATAGATGTTTGGATGGGTACGATTTGTTGTGTGAATGGGTATAAATTTTGTGAAGCATATTTTTTATGAAGCCATATGAATAGCAGCCAAGAACAAGAATTAAAAAAATAGAAGAACAATTTTGAAATTTTAACAATTCTTACTCTGGATTGTGCTGTTTTCGTTACTAAATTCTTTCTTTTTCAATTGTCTTTCTATAAATGAATACTTTTATAGATACTTATAGACATACATAAACTATAACACTTATATATTTCATTTCAATATTTCTGGGTAGAGATATGATAATAACACTTAATTTTTTGGCTACAATTTTTTTCCTCTCGTGTATTACAATTGACATTTTGGTATAACAGAAAGAACTTAAATAAAAATTTTCTTGTAAAAGAATTCACAAATTTATTTCAGAAAACTTATTTCGCAAAAAAAAAAAGCCGGTAAAGTGGAGCAGAAATAAAAAACTAATAAATAAAGGCATTATTAACAATCGAGCAGACTCCTACACGCACTTTGCTTAATGTAATTCCCAATTTAACAAGATTAATTGCAAATTAAGAAAGTAAAAAATTGTGATTTTTATATAATGAAAAGTTCGTTGTAAAGAAGGGAGTCCAAAAATTGATTAATCTGTATCTATGTCATCGAATTATCAATGGCCCCTTTAATTGTACGTAAAATAATAAATTACAATTACATGCATAATTAGAAGAAATAATTAACACAAGGGCATCTCAGGGGATTATTAATTGTGTATCGTAAAATTGTCATTTAAATTAATTTATAAAAAATGACAATAATATTTTTATGAAGAGCAATTCAGTCTATTTGATTTTAGTTTACATTAAAATGTCCAAACGTTTAAGACAACATGGCGACTCTTCAACATTATTAAAAAATTTTCGTTTTCTATTTTATGTATGTAAATTTTGTGGGTTATTACCATACGATTTGGATATTTTTCAACGTGAATATCAATTGAAAATTTCTAAATGTAATGTTTACATACACATTACAGTTGTTGTTGTACAATGCCTTCTATATAATATAATGGTTTATTCATTGTACGATGATGTAGAAGATTATGATGATCATGATGATAAAACAGTAAAAAGTAAGTGAATTATGACTTTATTTGTGCCCTTTTAAAATTTTAACTTTTTAAATTTTAATTTAACTTATTTGAATAATTTTATAATTCACAACAAATTGTGTATAAATTACGTTTTTTTGCCCCCAACAAAGTAAAACATTTTTGGATTTTTTTATCCAAAAATTCATATTTTTAATTTTACAAATGAATTATGCTTTTTCTAGACGCCTTAAGAAGAATGTAGGGTGCTAATGTTACTCTATAAATATTTAATAACGAATTTTGTAAGTTTTAATTACATTTTTAATACTTTTTTTTTATGTGTTCTCTTTTCTATTTTAAAATTAGATACTTTAAATTATGTAATCGGCTTCGTTTTAGCTCATATTGATGTGGTATTATTAGGAATTGATAGTTTTAATATAATTAAAAATTATAAATATTTAATTAAATTATTTCAACATTTTAAAGATATCGATGAACGATTTTATATGGCCGGTCATATAATTGATAATAAATCAATTGAATATCGTATTTGTTTATTAATTGCATTAACATTTTTATGTGAATTAATTATCGTAACGTCAACATTTCTAAAATATATCGATTATACAAAATCGTTATCCTATTTATGGTTAATCTCATGCATACCAAGCATCTATAATACTTTAGATAAAATTTGGTATATAATGCTATTGCAAGCACTCAAAATACGTTTTTACATTATTAATCAGGCATTTCATAATTCATGTATCAGAGAGAGAAATAATTGGAAAAAATCTTCTACAAAACACCAAAATATAACCGAATTTAATAATGATATTGATGATAACGAAGAATTGCTATCACCAATGATGTTATATTTATATAATGATATGAATGTACCAAAGCATGGGCCCATTCATCATTCTAATCGCCTATTTCAACAACAGCAACAAGCACTTAAAAATTCTAATTGTGCCGAAAATAAGCATTTGAAGATATTAATGCGCAATTATTGTAAATTGTATACAGATTTATGTGAAATTGGTCAAACATTAAACGATTTATGGAGTTTATCAATTTTATTATTAATTGGTTATGAATTTTTAACATTTATAGCTCAATTATACTTCATTTATTGTGCTGCTTATGATCAGGTAAAATTTGCCAAAGCAAGTGTCATTTATTGATTATATAAATTAAAAAATTTATTCTACATAATTTTACCAAGAACAAAAATAGATAAAAATATTAGAAGTTAATGACTTGAATCATATTTTACAAGATAGTGGTAAAACTTATATTATAAATTGTAGATAATTGTACATAGAAAAGTTCAAATCGATTTGGAAAATATTATTTTTGGTATTTGCTACAATTAATCTTAAAAATTTGTAATATTAAATAAATGTATTTATTTTTTATTTCCCAAGGAAATACCAACACAATTTAGCTCAGCAAAAAATATACCTTTGTCTATTTTAAATTTATTTTACAATGGCGGCAAATGTGCCTATTTAATTTATTCATGTTACCAATGCTCCAAGGAATACAAATATACTGGTACATGTTTACATCGTTCTGGATTAGGCTTAAACAACAATGTTGCTTACGATATTGTAAATATTACATTATTAAGTTTGAATGAAAAATCTAATATAACATACAAAAATATATTTACGGTTTTTTCTTGAAATATTTTATAGATTAATCACAGCTCTTTAAAATTATTGTACATTTCCATGCATTATTCGGCGTTTGATTTATTTCCCTTAGATATGAAAACATTATATGCTGTACGTTTAAGAATTGTCATATTTTCAATTTAAGTGTATATTTTATTAATACATTTTTTGCATAGATCATTGATTTTTTTTCTTTGTATATAGATGATTGGTTCGATAACTACTTACCTAATAATATTAATACAATTTAATATAGCTGGACAACAGCAGCAGCAAGAGAAAACAATACTTCTTAATTCGCAAAACAATACCAATGGAAACTTTACAAATAATTTATTTTAATGATAATATCACTATTTATAAATTGATGAGAAAAAAATTGCAATAATAATAAGGCACTTATGCTGATTAGAAACAAATCCAAGATAATACAATCAATGGAGTTAATATAAAAATAATCAACGGAAACTATCAACATAACCACAAAATGTACTTTGTTTTTTTTAACATTTGTTATTGTACATATTTCGTATAATAAAAAAATATAATAATATGAAATAAATATTTACATTTTTTTTAATCTATCACAATTTTTTATATTCATTAGACTATTAAAGTCTCTATTAAATACTAATAACTGTCGCCGTAATGAATTTTTTTTTTTTTTTGCAAGCACTAAACACTCATTTCATGATGATTTGTACTTCATATTCTTTTGTAAAGTATTTACTTTCTAGGCACATTAATTGAAAAACTACATTTGATAGATTTCAAATCCATATAAGAAATTTCTTTAAAATAATTACAAAACTTCCTGATATAAATATATCACAGTTTAATGTTACATTATCACAGATCCAAACAACTAAACACAAATGACATCAACTAGTTGTAGTATTCTCAAAAAATTATAATAAAAAGAAACTCAAATAAAATAAAATGAAAAAACGGCAATAAATCGTTGTTTATCGCTGTTTAAAATAACGAGTAAATACAGCGTATTATTTTGCTTATAATTTCTTTCAATTTCTGTAAGAAAATTGATAGAAAAACACTATACGATTAAAATATATGAAATAATATAGAAAATAAGCTTATTCTTACATACATACCTTTGTTTACATAAAATAACATAATAAACATTCAGTTGTGCGCTTTAGCAGCACTACACTTTTTAAAGAATATATGTTTTTACAAGAAAATTATTTAAAATGTTAGTCTGTTAATAAAAAAAAAAAAACTAAGATACAGTTATTGAAAACTGAATAATTACTAACTCAAATTTTAGCATATTATTCATAAATTTTAAAAATATCCCAATCATTTACAATTAAATTGCATTTGAACTGAAAAATACCAAGAGACATCGAGCTACCAAGCGCAGTTATATTTGTTTGCCTAGGTTTTAGGTTTACTCTTTGACATTAATAATAAATTTGGTTTAAGTCCCAAAATCCGCCGATTGTATTTATTAACTTAGAATTATATGACGCCCTTAAGCATAGACTGATTGCTTCAATTGGTCTGGTCTGTTTGTCTGTATTTTGATGAAATACAGTTTTTAGAAACATTTTTTGTCATGCATAAATAAAATGAGGTAAAATTGTAATTTACATTAAATTAGAAAATCAAGTTGTGTAATTATGAGAGGAAGAGAATGATGACAAATTTTGAAGTACTAAAGATGAAAATCATACAATTACAAATTTTTGTAAATATAAAAAAATTGTAAGAACACAAAACGCGAATATTTCAAATGCATTTAGAATAAAATTAATTTTACACTTATTTACTAAGTTAGTCCCTAAAATATTTTACAAATTTTCTTATTGTAGGAAAAATTATCAATAATAATAATATTAGTAATAGCAAAAACAAAAACAGTACAATAAATAAATAAATTCAATGGCAGAGACAATTGTTTCTTTTTTAGTTTTTTTTTTGTTTTTTTTTTTTTTTACTATGATCATAATAATCCATATATTTTGTTTTATTAATAAACTGATTTAATAGACTTTTACAAACATTATGTACGTGTGTGTGAAAAGAAAGTATATTGCTAAAAAAACCAAAATTTAGTTTTGACTTTGAGATACATAGATAAAAGAACTGCAAACGTCAGCAAAGCCAGCAAAAACTTCAAAGATTTTCCAAGTTCATAGTTTTTTTTTTCGTGTCGTTTTCTTCTTCTATCTATTAATTTATTACATATAAACGTATCTTCATATAAATATACATATTTATATGCAGTATGTATACATTAATTGATGTTGTTTTCCTTTAAAGCAATAAATAATTTGTAATAGTTTTGTTTGCTGCGTATGTGTATCCATGCTGGATAAAATTGGAAAACTTTCGCTTGTGCCATATTTTCTTTTTTTTTTTTACTTTTAATGTCTAGAACGATGTTCACGATCGCGTTCTCGATCTCTATCACGTTCACGATCTCTGTCACGTTCACGTTCTCTTTCACGGTCACGATCTGACGAACGATAACGCTCTTCATAGTAACTCCGTTTAGATGGCACCTCACCACCAGCTTCGGCAACTGGTTCTGGTGATTTGCGTGTTCTAGTTGAGCGACTACAGCTGTCGTCTCTATAGTGATCACCACCGCCACCACCACCACCACCGCCACCACTGCCACCACCACCAACAGGACGATCTCGTTCACGACTGCGCGAACGTTCCCGATAACTGTAAATTTACGTATTTAATTTGTGAATACAGATTTTACTAAGTGCTAACGTACCCACGCACGCACACACACACAATTGGCCTGAGCTAGAATGGTTTCTATCATACAAGAAGTAAAGTCAAGAAAAGTAGTCGTTGAAAGAAAGGTTATATGCTTTAGCTTCATATGGGAAGGTAGTAGAATAGCTTCCTTCGAGAGCTCAAGTACGATATGCTTAAGAATTAAATTAAAGTTACTTCCAATTACATAGCAAATATTGTAGCCGGTTATATACCTATTAATAGTCTGACCAATGAAATGGGTTTACTTATGTATGACTTGGCCAATAAACAATAAAAGGGCAAAAATTTGTCCAACTTAAAAGAAATTTGCCGGCCAATTTTCATAAGTTCTAACTTCGATAGATACATTTCTATGAATTTCTTATATGCTCATCATGATACGGTGATGAAGAAGACGTAAAATGTTGCACATTTTTCCGTCAGTCCTATGAATTGTACATGCTGACAGAGGTCTTGCGTAAGCAACGCGTAAAGAAAAAAAGCAAATACCTGTTCTTTATGTCACAAGCACATTTGCAGAAATACCTATTTTGAATAGAACTTACCCGCCATCACGATCACGATCTCTATCGCGTTCACGATCCCTATCGCGGTCTCTAGAACGTTCACGATATCGTGATGATGAACGTTCACGTCTTGGACGTTGGCGATGGGATCGTTCACGAGATCTAGAACGTTCACGCCTATTGTAACTTTTTGTTTCTATGCCGTGCAAGGTATCTTGCAAAGAACTGATTAATATTTTGCAACGTTCATCATGTGCCACCTTCGATTGCTTTATTAAAGAGATAGCCGTTACCAATGTTTCTATAGCACTCGAATATTCACCAGCTGCTGCATCAGAAACTGCTCGTGCTATTGCCGAACTGCTTACCGTACGATTCCGACCCATAATTTCTTCAAACTCCACTTCACTTATTTGTGGGCCAGATATTATTTGTTGTTCCGAGAATGGTACTTGCGGCTTAACCGGTCCTGGTTGCCCTTGCCATGGACCACGAGGCCCATTGGGTTGCTGCGCGAAATGTGGTGGTGGTGGGCCATGTTGTTGTGGCGGCATATTCATTCCTTGTTGTGGGCCACTATTTGGTGGACCATGTGGTGGTCCCCCACCCATTCCTGGACCGCCAGGATGTTGAGGTGGACCACCCGGCTGATTAAAGAATGCTGGATTGACGTGCGGAGCTGGACCACCTGGAGCACCTGGAGGTGGAATACCTGGTGCCCCTACGCCCATTTGTGGAGGGCCACCTGGTGGACCTCTTGGTGGTCCCTGCATTAATGGCGGACCTTGCGGTACTTGTGGCGGGAAACCACCATGCATTGGCGGTCTCCAATCTGGACGTGGTCCACGCAATTGCATACCACCTGGAGGTCCTTGAAACTGAAACATATGCCCACATCATAATCATTAAATTTTTATGCTTTTATTCATTTGAATAATATTTATGTAATAACACAGCAACTTCAACTGAAGAGTCCAGATTATTTACGTTACTTAGCATTTTTATATTTTATTAGCTATCACATTATATTTATGGTCTAACGAAATTATCTGAATACTTTGATTAATGTTTTCTATTTAAAAGAGGCCAAAAAAATATAACATTTTTACCATTTGAGGCGGCCGTTGTGGTGGGCCATTAAGCAACGCTGGCCTTGGTCCATTCGGACGCGGTTGACCAACCCATTGTGGCTGTTGTTGTGGGAAACGTGGCGGTCCCTGCATTCCTTGCTGTGGCATCATTCCGCCTTGGTGCATTCCTTGTTGCTATAAGTAGGTGACACGTAAGTACATACGTCCATACAAATATTGTTCATAATAGAAAAACACATGAGCAAATAATAAGAATAAAAATTTATGTTGCGAATTTATTAAATTACTCTTAAATAAATTAATATATTAAACAGATATTATATCTAATGGAACAATAATGTATAACAGTTTTTAAAAAAGTATGCCCCGCGAACTTCTTGAACAATTTCTGATGTAAAGATGTTGATATATGAAAAAAATGTTTGAAATTTTAACTATTCTTTTTTTTTTATTGAAAATCGTTCAAGAGTAATTATTTAATATACTAAATAAAGAAAACCAAGATCAATTTATATTAGTAACCTTTTACGCACAAAACTTTATTTCCAAGTCATTTTAAAACTTACAATTTCTAATTCATTTTGTTTAGTTTTTGATCATAAAATACTGTAGAGTATTGTAGAGTGTCGATCTGAAATCAGCTATAAATTTTTACTTGTTACTTTATAATAAATTAATTTTACTGATTAGCAACCTAACCTAAGCAATTTATTTCATTTGTTTTTCTTACATACTCAAAAAGAAGGCATATATATAAAAAAAATCGATTTTTTTATATATTGCAGAGAAATTGAGACAAATTTTAAATTGAGCAAATATATTCATTTATTTATCATTATCAAAAGAGATTATACGAATAATCTTTAGGAGAAATACTGGCAGCATTATGTATGTAGACAATAAAAATAATGAATATCAAGATATGTGAAAGGGGCATAATGATAATGTGAACCGTTCCACTGTACAAAAATGGCAAGCGCAAGCTAAAATTGTTAAATTGTTAAATGTAACATATCGCAACCAAATTACGCATATTTGTAATGAATGGCAAGTCAAATTACTAGGTATAATTATTCAGAATAAATATACAGTTGCTTGAGGTATCTGCAATCATGCATTCCATTTTTACTGTATGGTTAAAAACTTGTTTGGTGTTCTCATTACATAATAAACAATGGGGAACTATCAAATGTGTGGAAATTAATTATATATCTTTTTTTAACATCCAACTAAGAGGGCTACCTCAACTCTCTATTAAATAGGTATTCTGTACGAAGACACCTAAATAAATTGATCTAAAATTAAAATAATTAGTCCTCATTCCAAAATGGTATCTATTTTTCTAAACAAATAACAACGTGCAATAAAAAACGTAACTTTGATTTTTTTTTATAGATATGAATGGTATTTCCCCCCTCAAATTTTTATTTTTTAAAATTATATTTATTTAAAAAATTGTAGAAAAAATATAAAGCTCTTTAAATGAAAAGAAATGAATAAGACTAAGAAACGAGCGTAAATATTTCCGGCAACAAATAATATAAAAGAATCAGATCAATTCAAAGAAAATCTAATCATCTTGCATGGCAATTAAAATTTTTTATTTACTTTTTATTTAGTGTTTTTTGTTCTTTTTCTTTTGTTCTTTTCTTTTACTATTAACTTTCATTTCAATGTAAATCAATGCAAAAAAAAAACTAACTTTAAAAGAAAAAAAATAATGATGTTTGCATAAGCATATTTGCACGACACACTATTTATAAATTTTTTTTTACATTTCCATGCCTTGAACTTATTGTATATTATTGTATGTAGATATAGCTTACTAAAGCAAATACAAAATTATAATGAAAAAATAAATACAAAAAAGAAATTGAAAAAATAATCAACCGTTATCTTATAAACTCATGTTACTCTAAATAATTGACTAGCAAATAAGTTTGTGTAATATTTTTTATAATTTCTTTTTTAATAAAAGAAACAAAAACAAATAAAATTACATTATAGCAATTTGATTAACACTAAATTTAAGAAACGGCAGATATATAATAAGTTAAAATTAACAAGAATTGTTCTTAAAAGTTTACATTTTTTTTTTTTTTTTGCAAAACAAAAGTAAATCAGAAAATAAAAGAAATTCAACAAGTATCCATCCATATCTTCCTCCTATTAATATTCTAAGTACTTCTTAAATAAATAGTAAAATTTTTCATTTTTCAGTTTTTAGTTTTTAGTTTGTTTTGTTCATTTTGCATATCACAGATTTTGTATTAAATAGTACAAGTTTTCTTTTTAAGCATATTTTACTCAACAATTATTAGAAGTTACCATAAAAAAAAGAGAGTTCGTTAAAGCAAATTAAATATTGTTGCTCTAATGTACATAATTATGATGAATTTTAGTATAAAAATATTTTGATAAATATTAATAAAAACAACGTGTACAGCCGATCAAGACCGACCACATGTTTTTTATATGGCACGAGGTAAATGAAGGTTCGAATTCATTGAATTAATTAATACAACTTAGTTTGGTAGCGCCCTAAATGAGTGGTTATAAAATGAGCCACAATAATAGTGATTCTCTGAGCAATTAGGCATTTATATTTCATTATTTCATTAAAGTTGAAAAATTCACAAAATTATTCCCATTTTAATAAAAGGGTTTTTTTTTATACATTGTTTCGAAATTTTTATAGATATACGTGTAAAAAATGTTTACAAAACAAAGATGAAAATTAATTGGTGTGATTAAAATTAATCACTTACATCACTCTGCTTAATTTGATTAAAAAATTAGCAGAGCGAAAGTAAACGTCAAGAAAGTAGAGAAAATTTTTCTCCAAAATTTAGATTTGTCACTTGATACGAAATTTTCATGGACGGACCGACAAAATAGATCTAAATTTTATTGATTGACATTATAAAGAGATTAATCAACATTAGATGGTTCGTTATGTTACAAACATTTCTTCCAATAGAATTTCATATACATAAATGTCAGGTTAACATGCACTTATCTATTTTAGAGGAAGTAGTAACTCGCACTCAAGCAAGTTACATTTATAGTTACATACATGAATTGTATATGAGATACACTGATAATGATAAATACATTGAAAATGAATTATGAATTATGAAGAATAATGAAAGATTTTGTTTTTACAAAAATATCGCCTTCCTTCCTATCAATATTCTTAAACCACTACGTTTTGTAATTATGAGCGTATTACTGAATTACAAAAGTTTAGCATAATAATTGAGAATGACAAGTAACCATACAAAAATTAAAAAATTAAAAAAAAACTAAAAGAATTATTTGGAGCAATTAATATAAGGGAAACATTGTAACTTGTTTAAAAGATAATATAAATTAAATTAAACAGGATATAAACTAATGTAACAATAATAAATAAATAAATAAATAAATAAATAAATAAGAATTATTGTTTGTATGAAAATAGCATGTAAAATAAACTTTTACGTAATAAAGTAATATTAAATTTTCATAAAAATTATGTATAAACCAACGAATATGGATAGAGATCACATTTTTCTTTCATATATATGTACAATATCATACACATTATATATGAGATGAGGATTATTATGAGGGACATACCTGCATACGGGGTGGCCCATTATTCGGGCCAACTGGTGGCCCTTGTGGCATATGCTGTGGACGATATTGTCCTGGCGGCATATTTGGATTTATAATACGCGGTTGATGGCCAGGGGGTACATTTTGGGGACCACCAGGATGCGGCAGCATAGGCCCACTTGGCATTAAAGTTGCTGGTGCTGGGCCACGTGGAGGACCATTTTGTTGTGGTGGTGGTACTGGTCGAGTTTTTTGCAAACTCTCAAATTGACTTAGTGCATGCTTGGTTGGATAGGTAACAACTGGTGCTTGACCATGTAACTCTTTTTTTGGTAAACGTTCCATTACCATGTGTAAACTAGCCTCTGAACCCAATGAAATTACACTAAAACCTTTCGATTGTCCGTTTGCACGATTTTCAAAGAACTTCACCTCTTGAAAATCAATTACACCAATGTCACGCATTACATTAGCAATATCTTGATCCGTTGTCCACTAAATATATACATAGGATGCTATACACATGTACACTCTGTATAAATATATTGCTCTTTTATCAATAATATTACCCATGTAAGATTGCCCACATATAATTGAAAACGTCGGGCCATGGGAGTGGGTGTTAAACCGCCCGTTGACTGATGGTAAACACCATTGGAACCTGGTGCAACCACAGTAGAACCATCTTGACCACTTGCATTAACATTAGCATTTTCAGTTTCATTTACTGCTCCTGTTGTGGATCCACCTGTAGCACCAGCGGTTGCTTCTGTCGGCCCACCAATATCTTCGTATAAATCAACACCTTCTGCAGCAAATTCATCCTAAAGAATTTATATAAAATCAGACAAGTAAATTTCATTGCGAACCTAGATTACTTGGAGGATTGAAACATCTTGGAAATCGCTGCCTACACAACATTCGTCCAATGTGATTTTAAACTCAACTAAATGAAACAGAAGTAGGGATACTTGTCTAAAATCGTCTGATACTACCAATTTAATCAACATAATCAAATGCCCCGCCCCTTAAAGTAACTTTTATTGCAATATCTCAAAAATCGAATTTTACAGTTTAACACAAAAAATTAGTTAAAGGGGCAGGGGCAATCATCAATTCAGACAACGATTATGCATAAATTAGTACATAAACGGAGTCTTACTTCAAGTACTTTAAGTGCTACATAGATACACAAAAACTCAATTTGCCCTGCGCCAAGGAATAAACACAAATCCAAAGCCCTATATTTTTTAGTTCAAATCTATTTGATTACCTTGATTTGCCCAGAAAAATCTTTATCCAAATCTTCAGCATATAAATCTAATACCACGCCGTCGGCCATCTTTTTTTTTCAATTTTTTTATTTTGGCAACAAGTCTTTATTTGACAGATACAAAAATAATTTACTTTATTATTTTCGTTTAAATGTAATCGCTTTATTACATTTTCACTGGGCACTTAACAAATTGTTTTACTTTTTTTCAATTGTACCGGTAGGTTAAACGTGAATTTTCGACTCAGTTCGATTTATTTTTCTCTTAATTGTAATTAAATATTATTAAATGAAATTTCTCTTTTTAGACATCATTTTAATTCATATTCTTATATATATTTACAAAATTTTTACATAAAATAGACTTCTTACATATAAGTGCCACTATTGAAAATTTTCTTTCACAAATTTCTGCGTACAAAATGGCGCATTTCAACATTATACTTTTAGAGATGTGCCATTTACGATATGCTTCAACTACATACACATTTATTAATTTTCAATGCAATTATTTTCATTCAAATGCTTTGACATTAACTTTTTCAAATGTGTTGCTATTGTATAATCTACACCTGAAATATTTTATTCTACTTCATTAATTAATGTAATGTAGTTTTTAAGTATTCTGTCAACTAATTTTATCATCCAATTTTAATGAAATACTAATTCAAAATCTATAATAATGTCTATGCGCCGTACATGACATTATTTAGTAACTTTATCGATTATATTTTCAGAGACAAGCCCCTATTTCTGCGTTTTAAATTAAAAAGTTGATAACTTCATGAATCTATTTTTTGTTTGACGAATAATATTGGTTATAAAACGAGGGAAGGATATGCGTACATACAGATAACATATGAGTGTTTTGAGCATCAAATTTCAATGTTTATTAATTTAGAGAAATTTATTGAAATCCATTAAACAACTTCGAAGTGAAGAAATATAAACAAATATATTTAAGTATGCTTTTACACATATGCATGTAAATATATGCATTCAAATTGCAGTTTATTGTAGGCATAAAAAAATCTTAGAGAAGTAGAAGAAGTTGTTGGATATAAAGAATATCATTAAGATATCCAAATATTTTATTTTTGTGGTAATAATATTAAAACAAGATAACAATACAAATTAAAGTAAAATAAACAGACAAGTTTCGAAAGGATGTGGGATTCATCAATGTTTCTAAGCACATTGACGCCTAAATTCTATGTGGCATTGACGGGTACTTCCAGTTTAATATCTGGTTTAATATTAATTTTTGAATGGTGGTATTTTCGAAAATACGGTACTTCTTTTATAGGTAAGTTCAATATGCCCAAAATATGTTCCTTAATAGTTGTTCTAATAATTTGTATACTTTTTTTTTGTTTTAGAGCAAGTTTCCATTAATCACATTAGTCCTTGGATAAATGGTGGCGATTCATCGTCAGAATCAAATGGTAGCAGTTCAAGTAGCGGTTCCAGCAACAGCATTACATCTACCGGACAGCAAATGCCTGAATGTAAGGTATGGCGTAATCCATTAAATTTGTTTCGTGGCGCTGAATATCAAAGGTTTTTCTGGGCGACAAGTAAAGAGCCATTAACATATTATGACATGAATTTAAGTGCACAGGATCATCAAACATTTTTTACGTGCGAAGGTGATGCACGCAAAGAGGAATATGAGATAATGCAAACAGCTTGGCGTGAACGTAATCCTGTACAGCGTATAAAGTCTGCTCATAGTGCTTTGGAAATTAATCCAGAATGTGCTCCAGCTTATATATTATTAGCCGAAGAGGAAGCTACAACGATTGTTGAAGCCGAGCGTATTTTGAGAAACGCTTTAAAAGTGGCTGAACAAAATTACCGAAAATCTCAGTCTACTCAACATCAAGGACCTATAGCAGAGGGCATGCATAGACGTGATACGAATGTTTTAATATACATAAGGCGTCGTTTGGCAATGTGTGCACGTAAGCTAGGCAAATTAAAAGAAGCGGCTAAGATGTTTCGGGATCTTACCAAAGAGATCCCTTCTATAATGAATGTATTAAATATTCACGAGAATCTCATTGAAACACTTTTACAAATGCAAGCCTATGTTGATTGTCAGGCTGTACTTGCCAAATACGATGACATATCATTACCCAAATCGGCCACGATTTGTTATACGGCAGCTTTGCTAAAAGCACGTGCAATAGCTGATAAATTTTCACCAGATATTGCTTCAAAAAGAGGTTTAAGTCCAGCCGAAATGTGTGCTGTAGAGGCAATACATCGAGCAGTAGAATTTAATCCTCATGTACCCAAATATTTGTTGGAAATTAAACCGTTAATATTGCCACCTGAACATATATTAAAACGTGGTGATTCCGAAGCTTTGGCATATGCTTTCTTTCATATAAAACATTGGAAGAATATTGAAGGTGCTCTCAATCTATTACATTGCACTTGGGAGGGAACATTTCGTATGTTACCTTATCCCTTAGAGCGAGGTCACCTCTTTTATCCATATCCGACATGTACAGAATGTGCTGATCGTGAATTGTTACCAGTTTTTCATGAAGTTTCCGTCTATCCAAAAAAAGAATTACCATTCTTTATACTTTTCACAGCTGGTCTGTGCTCATTTACAGCTCTATTAGCCTTACTAACACATCAATATCCTGAGCCTATGGGCCTATTGGCACAAACTGTACTTATTTGGATCTCATATCCATTTCAATTACTCAAGGAGCGCGTTGAGGCATTTTGGCCATGTAATCTTTTACAACATTTATCACGAGTTTAAATGCAAAATTCTTCATAGTATTCTGTGAAGGTTTTGCCGTGATAATCGTTCTCCATATTATCGGCACAAATTTTTGCAAAATTGAAATTAATGGCTACCCATGCATGTACTCTAAGTATATATAAATTATTCCCCTTTAAATATCATAAGACAAATGTATGAGCTCAATTGTACTCCACAATTAGGCTCACACTCTTCGCGGCATAATAGTGCTACCGTAACAAAGAACAATTTCAGTGTCCTTTTCTGTCCAAACTGTTTCAAGTAGATTTAATTGTTTAAAGTGCTTAGAAAATTCTAAGAAAACAAAAGAAAGAGGGAGAAAGTTAAAGTAAATCATATTTGTCGTAATTGTCAAAATATTGAAATTAATCTAGGTCTCCCCCCTCTATCACATTTTATTGAGTTCTATTTGTAGTATATATTTCCTACAGAATTGTAAATGAGTAGAGAATTTGAGTGAAGTAAATTTGAGAAAGTTTGAAGAATTCTCGCATATTTGTTTTACGATTTTAAATTTGTGTTTTTTGAAATAATTTAAAAAATTTTCAAAAAACGTATTCACCTTTTTAATACTCTTCTATATAATTTAAATAATATATACGTATATATATATATATAATGCATGTGTACGTATATATATGTATAAATATAATGAAAAATTAAAATGATGTGCATTATACTTCAATATAACAGAGACAAGTTATTTTTATTGATCTTTTTTTTAATTATACGAAGAATAATTTTTCAAATTATGTTGACAAGCGAAGAAGTACTTATCCACTTAACGACGAAATTAATAGTTCAGACATAATTTTGCGTTTGACAAACACTAGTTAATATCTTCACTATTAACTAATTACATAAATTATAAAATGCTTTCCCTATTTTTCAACCGTGTGTTTTATTTTAATGGCGTGTAAAAGTATCACTTTAATTTAGAGGAATTTTTCTGTAGTACAAATAGTTCATTGCATTGAAAAAAATAAATAATTTTATGAAAGGGATAGCAAAGTGTACGTTCCTATTATATCTTTCTTAAGAAATTAAACTCAAGAAATGTTAGATCGTCCAGCTTCACCTCGAGGTAACCCATATTATTATAAGACTGTACGTTTTTTATGTACATATAATTGAATGAATGAATGTCTCGGACGAATAAGCTAAGACAAAAAAAAAAAATACTAAATATTTTTCTGTGTTATGTTATTTTAACAATAGATGAAAGTTTACGGAATATTATTGATAAATTGGCAGAGTTCGTTGCTCGAAATGGATCAGAATTTGAGATGATCACTAAACAAAAACAGCAGAATAATCCAAAGTTTGAATTTTTGTATGGTGGAGAATTTGCATCCTATTATCAGTATAGAGTTGCTGTTGAACAAAATTCTCTAAAACAACAACAAAATCAAATAGACAATTGCGCTAATCAGATGCAATTACAAATGCAAGGGCAGCAGCAACAACAAGCGCAGTTACAAGCACATCCGACATTTATACAAGCTCCACCGCCTAATGTTATGGTAACAAATAGCGGGCCCGCGCCCATTATAAATGAGCATAATACACAAAAACAACATTATGCGATAAATCAGCCACCCCCAAATCATCAGTTATGGAATGTAAATTCAACAAATATAACTTCGCAATCACAACACAGTGCCATAGTTGGAGCAACAACTAATCCTGAATCAGCAGTAGCAACAACAACAGCAACAGCAACTAGCACTAATGTACTTGCCATGAATATTACCGCTCAAATTGAAGCCATTAATATGCAACAAAATACATTGCGAGAACAAATACGACAATCTGAATCAAATTTAACGGCACAACATACGGTAAATTATTGTTATGCATATATTTTCATTGCATTTATATAGTTGTATATCTACATAAACACCTCTGGAGTTTTCTGATTGTTTTTTTTTTCTTTTTTTGAAAAAGTTCAAGAGCGTGAAGGTTGACACAATTTTTCTTAAATTTAATTGATGCATGTCTTGTACAAAAATTTCATTGTTGCATTTTTCTTTTTGATAGCAAGGTTCGCTTTAGTTTTTTTTTTTTTTGTCAGTCAACACGCTGTTATTAAAAAGTTGAGACATTTATTCCTTTCATCTTGTATTTTGTTACAAAGTGATTTATCTTTATTATCAGTATAGAGCTTCGCGTATCATGTAATAAAAATATTTGCAAGAATATTTGCAAGAGCACAATTTTCTACACTCTTAAGGAAAATGCATTTTCTTTCGTTCAGTAAGCCGTATGAAAAATGGATTTTTAAATTTTTATAATGTGACATAAAAAATTTTGTTATTGTTGAAATTGTTGAAATTGTTGAAATTAAAATATTTATTAACTGGGTAAATATTAAATATCCAGCTTAACAAATTTTCTTCCATATAATTCGATTCAATTTCGATCTACAATTTGAACATGACATATATAAATGTATTACTGAAACGAAAAATTTCATCTACTGATTTCTATTAAAACTGAAATGTTTCTATTTAAGAATCAAACGCTTATCTCCCTCCCAATCAAAAAATTAATTTCTAATTTATGGTAGTATGGGTCGATATTGGACATTTGCTCTTAATTTTACAAATCTACATTATTTTTAGTTATATCAATAAAATATATTATTTATTTAGTGTAAATTTTTATTTTTCTAATGCAAATTTTATCTACATTAACATTTCACTTTACTTATTTTTTTTATATATAAACAAAACAAAACACAACCAAACAAAAACAATAAATCGCAAAATAATAATAATGATAACGGTAAATGATAATACAAATAAAAATAACAAAAAAAAAAACTAAATTCTCCTCCTTAAATAATATAAATATAAAATAACTTAACGCAAAAAAAAAAATAAAATAAAAAAAAACATTTTTCTCAACGCACATAATAAAATAAATGTATGTGTAAAAAAAAAAAAAAATCTCACTATTTTGAAAATTTCGTAATGTCGTCTCATCAATCTCTTTTACACAAATCAATAACGGTTTGTGTATGGCTATGTGTGTATATACCTCTCATTCGTACTCTCTCTTTATGGTGTGGTACGGTGTGTGTATATATAAATAACATAAATGCATATGTAGGCGTTAATGGCTCAACAAAAGAAACAAATTGATGAAGCTATTGAGGCAGCTCAAAATGCACAATTAGAGAAGCAGGCTCAAGAGAATCAAATATCATTGGATGATATGAATGCTGTTCTACAACCGATTATTGATTCATGCACCAAGGATAGCATATCAGCAGGCAAAAACTGGATATTACAGCATTCATCCGACAGCGCAAAAAACAATGTCGTTTTACAATATCTTTTAAAAAAGTATGCGTCTGCTTATTTCAAATAGTAACATAACCTAAAGTAACATAAAGAAAAAAAGAAAAACAAGTCGAGAAACAAACAATTTAATCAACAAAAAAAAAAAAAAGAAAACAACACTGTAATAATTATGTGTATATATATTTATACATATATATATATATATATAATACATATACATATATATAAATATATATTATTTTAATTTTGTACAAAGTGTTAAAGTATATGTACATGTGTAGATGAATTGATATTTTTAAATTGTTATATAGTATTAATTTATTTAGAATTATGCATACGGAATTTTGAGGGGAAATCGTACGGTTTTCGTGGGGATTTAACGGGTATTTCAAACAAAACAAAACAAAAACAAAACAAAAAAAAGAATAAGTATTCAATTTTTATCAAACATGTGCGAAACAAACAAGTTTGTAGCAAATATATGTCGCATCATACATTTGAACAGTATGAACTGGTACATATTTTAAAAAACGAGAGTTATGAAGAATATTTTATGAAATTCTTATTTATTTGGTTCAATTGCGTTCCAATTACATTGCACAGACTATACATTTAGACTGGATTGTTCAAACTTTTAATAGTTAGAAAATTATATGTAAATTTTGGTGGGAGAATGATAAATTTTTAGCATATAATAGATCATTAAGGAGTGATAAATAACTATCTGCCAATGAGATGAAGAAGAAGACCAGCCATGAAAAACAGGCTTTCTGTTCGTTTGTGTTTTAATTTTTTTCCTTTGGCCCATTTCCTCTCTCACTCTGTACATTAGAAAAACCGTTTATTAATTTATTTTTAGGGCATTGGTCAATGGTTCAACATTTCAACAAAAATTACATCTTATATATTTAATTAATGATATACTCCATCACTGGTAAGTTGTCAATCCAAAAATAGAAAAAAAAAATAATTACATAATAGAGAAAAGGAGTTTTTTTTATGATTCATGACTTTAATTTTAAAATTACCGCAAAATATTTATCGCTCACTTCAATTCAACTAAACTAAATATGAGTAAACGTAATTGTCCTTACAATGGACAATATTTTATATTCATTAAACCATTCATTAAATACATCCAATAAAAAAAGGCATCACATTTCAATAAAAGTTGTGAATCATAACGAGATAATAATAATAATAATAATAGTAATTTTTTTTTTAGAAGCATTTATAAAATACAATTCTCATATTTACTATTTTTCCTTACAGTGTACGAAAAAGTGCTAATGATTTGAAGAATAGCTTGGAGAATGTAGTCATACCGATGTTTTGTAGCGCTGATCTAATTGCTAATAGTGAGCAACGAGCTAAATTAACGAAATTGTTATCATTGTGGGAATCGAAGGCGAAATTTTTTGATGCTTGTGTTATATCCAAATTGCAGTCGCCCGATTCATCAATGCAAGAATATAAAACGAATTTACAAAATTTACATCATGACATAACCTCAAAATATGCTCTTGCAACTAAAACGCAATTAGATAATTATCAAAAGCAACATACAATTTTTATACAACATGCCACTCAACAAATTACACAATTGGAGCAACAAAAACAACAAATGGAACAACAAATGCTGGCTACGGTAATCCCTAATACAGCAATAATTCCACCTACTGTTACACAACAGCAGCAGCAAGGTCAACAAAAGCCGTTATCATTGCAAAATCAAATTCCGTCTCTCTTAAATCAACAAATTGGTAGTAGCGTTGGAATCATTAGTACTAATGGCGGTAACGGTGCAGAACATCAACATGAAAATGTCACCCTATGTAAAGGGCAACCACCATCGCAACAGCAGCAACAACAATCGCAACAGCAGCAACAGCAGCAACAGCAGCAACAGCAACAATTGCCACCACCACCACCAACAGATCTCAGCAGTCATTATATGAGTGGTGATCAAATGTCGGGAAATTTCTTTATACCCGATTTATCGAAGCCGCCACCTGGTTTTATGACACCGACAGATCCTATGCAAAATAATATGGGCAGAGGAATGATATTAAGTGGTACATTGCCACCAAATCAAATGATACCGCCAACACAATATGTACAACATATATCTAACAATAATAGTGGCGTTATTGCACCCATATCCATGCATTCAAATGTTGTCGCACAGCCTTTATGTAACAATGGTGGTGATATATTAAACGCCGCTTCTACACTTAATTTGGATGTAAGAACGGTTAATGCTGCATTACAACTCGTTCAACATCAGCAAAAACAAATGCAGCAACATCAATTGCAACAACATCAGCAAAATACCATAAGGCCGTTGATGATGGCCGGTGTTGAGACTGATGCGACGACTGAAGATAATGAAAATATACCATCAGTTTCACGGATGCAAATGATTGATATGGAAGAGCAGACACCATCTGCTGCATATTATGATTTACCAGCTGGACTAATGGTGCCGTTAATACGTTTAGAAGATTATAAATATAAACCGTTGGATCCGACAGAGATACGTTTGCCACCGCCAGCACCACAAAATGAACGTCTTACTAATGCTTTAGCAGCATTTTATTCAATGCCAACTCATGATAGACCTCGTGATAATGAGGGTTGGGAAAAACTTGGACTATATGAGTATTATAAAGTGAAAAATGCTGCCAAAAAGCAAAAAGAAGAGGAAATTAAAAATGGTACGCGCGAAAAATCACGTTCAATTAGCCCCATAATATTGGAAAGGCCAAAACCAAAAAAAATCAATAAACGATGCTACAGGTCAAAAAGTCGCAGCCGTTCAAGGTCCCCATATAGATCTCGATCTCGTTCAAGAACTAGAACTCGTTCACGTTCACCACCGGTACGCTCGTCCTCTAATCGCGATAAATCATCACGTGGCAGCAGCAATCGTTACAGTGGTCGAAGAAGCCGTTCACCGCGATCACGTTCGTCACCATCCAGTCGTGAACGCGGCGACAGGGAACGTGAAAGAGAAAGAGATCGGGATCGGGATCGTGAACGTGAACGTGATAGGGATAGAGATAATAATTCCTCATCTTCCAATCGTGAAAATCGTGACAAGGCTAACAATAAACGTGAAAGAGAACGATCCATAACACCGCCTACATTTTTCGGTAATAATTTAAGTAAAACAAATGAATTTATCGAAGAATCTAATAAAGGACATCAAATGCTTATGAAAATGGGTTGGGCTGGTACTGGTACCGGGTTAGGCACTAAAAATCAAGGTATCGATCAACCAATTTCAGCTGGAGAGCCTCGGGATCGTAAAGATTTATATAAAGGCGTTGGCATAAATTTGAATGATCCTTTTGAAAATTTCCGCAAAAATAAAGGTGCTGCTTTTGTTTTTCGTATGCGATCACGTGATGACAAAAGTTAAATAAAGACTACATTTTATGCAAAATGACAATTCATAATTTTTTTATTGCAATTTTTTTTTTTTGCGTACATTTACTTACAAATATGCATGATTATTTTTCTTTTTTTTGAAATGAGATAGAAACGATCTATGTGGATGCTTTAATCTTATTATTATGTATTCAGTAATAAATTTAGGAAGATTTGTTTCACAAAAATTTTCTTTCCCTTTGTATATTTATTTTATTACTTAAACTTAATAACTTAATTTAAAGATTTTTCTTAAAATTGTTGAATTTTAATTTAAATGAGTTACGCTTCTATACTTAAGGCAGAATTAACAGCTTTAGCATTAACTTTCTCTAAAACTTGGACTAATCCTTTGCCAGGACCGCATTCAAATGTGCGTGGAAATTCTTCACCTTGACAACGAGAATACATTTCGTGCATTGTTTGTTCCCATTTTACAGGTCTAATTATCTGCTTTGGCAAATACTTTCGGATATGTGCAACATTTTTATATGGTTTACCATCGACATTCGAATATACCCGTATGATGGGCTCATCTATTTGGATTTTATTAAATGCTTGTTTAAATGGTTCCACAGCCAATTGCATTAGTGGTGTATGAAATGCACCACTAACTGGTAGACGTTTTATACGCCGAATTTTCAGTACTTTAGCATTTTTCTCTAAAAACTCTAAAGCCTCCAAATTGCCAGCAATTATTTTACAATGTGGATACATATAATTAGCAATACCACAATATGGATGTTCTAAACCTCTATCAACGCACCATTGCTGAGCCTTGGAACAAGCATAACTTAAATTGGTATCTGGATTAAATAAAACCATAGCCATACCTCCAGGTGTTTGATTGCAAGCCAACTGCATAGCATTAGCACGTATTTGCACCAATTTGAGAGCTTTATCAAATGGTAGTGCTCCAGCAAATACGAGTGCTGTAAATTCTCCTAAACTAAATCCAGCGGTTGCTACACAACTCTCTATAGCATTTGGTCTTTCTTCACGTAATTGCTCTAATGCGGCTAACGACGACACCATTACAGCCAATTGAGAATATTCAGTGCGATTCAATTTATCACGTGGACCTTCCAAGCATAATTTTAATAGATCGTATTGTAATATTTCGTTGGCTAATTGAAAAATACGTTCCGCTTCAGGGAAACGTAACAATTTACTGGCCATACCCACATACTGTGTTCCTTGTCCAGGAAATAGTATTATACTGGTTTGTTTGGGGTCAAATCTGGGACGACTTTTAATAGTTAAGGGATCATCTAATAATACATGCAATTTAGTCTTTTTTGATAAATCCACATCGTTATCATTATCATTTTCATTTTCATTATCAGTTGTCCTTATGCTATCATGTAAGTGCGGAACTTTATTACCTTCAGAACGTACAATGCTTAAGAATTTGGACGTTTTATTTTTTATAATTTTTCTTAAAAACATTTTCATAATAATCTCTTTGTATCGTTTTAAGCAGCTGATTTTTTCATAAACATTTGAATGGATCTTTGATGGCTGCTTATAAATGGCTGTTTATAATAAAATTATAACCTCCCTGTAATTGGAAGTCGTTTTCTTTTATCTCCCAATATGGACGAATTCATTCAGTTTAGAATCAACTTAGCAATTTCTGTGTTAGAAGTTGCATGAAAAAATTGCTAATTTTATGAATTAGTGAACATTAAAATTGAGTGATAAGTGAGTAATAAAAGTGAACGCTAAGAATATAAATATAGTTAGTAAAAAAACTGTTTAAAGAACATAATTTTTAAATAATTATTTTATGCAACAATAAGTGAGAACGAAAAAATAAAAAAAAAAAAAACCAAAGAAGGATTGGCGCCAATAATGGATAATGGCTTTGCACAATGGGTAACAAATGAAAACATCAACCAACAAACATATAAATTATATTAAAATGAAATTTTACTGATTTGTTCTTTTTAGGGTGGTTATATGGAGGCAAAGACAAGTAAATTAAGACAACAATATAATGATGTAAAAAATATTTATGCACAAAATAATTTGTTTGACGGCATTTCCATTTACGTTAATGGCTACACAAATCCATCAGCTGAGGAACTTAAACGTCTTATAATGATAAATGGTGGTATTTATCATCATTATGAAAGTTCTGATACAACATATATTATAGCATCGAATTTACCAGATGTTAAAGTACGAAATATGAAATTGGATCGTACAATTAGCGCACAATGGATTGTCGATTGCATTAAAGAGAAACGTCTATTAGATTATACGTATTATTTATTATATACGAATAGGAAAGTAAAGCAACCACAATTACAATGGGATCTCCCAAAAAATAAGAAAATTAAACATGAGCTACACAATGGAAATTGTAAAGAACGTATTGGGGATGGCAAAGACGAATGCACATTATCACCATTTACATATAACATGAATACGAAAGATTCAAAGCCTCTTAAAGAATCAAAATCTATATCAAAAATAATAAAAACAACATCAACCGAAATGGTGATAGATGCTGAAAATGAATATGCTTTAAAAGACGCCTTAACTGTATTAAATAATCAATTAAAACAATCTCGTTTGCTTGAAAAACGCAAAAATAATGATCAAATAGAATTTAAGGCACAAACGAATGTACAAACAGATATAAAAGCTATATCACGTCATGCCACAACAACAACGGCTGAAGGAGAATTTCTTGATGAATTCCAAAAAAATTCTCGTTTACATCAAATTTCTACATTAGCTGCACGTTTAAAACAGCATATTAACAATTTAAGGGCAAAACAGAATTGCCCCAATAAAACTGTAACGCCTGAGTCCTTACAACAATTAATTGATAAATTGCAATATAACCATGCATCGAATTTACCATTACGGGATACAAATGAAATTGATTATACAAAATCCTATATTATGCATATCGACATGGATTGTTTTTTCGTTTCTGTTGGTTTGCGTAAAAGTCCCCATTTAAAGCATTTACCCACCGTTGTTACACATCGTACTGTTGTCGGTGCTAATAGTGAAATGTCAATGGCCGAGGTGGCATGTGCATCATATGAGGCACGTAAATATGGTATAAGTAATGGTATGTTAATGGGTGAAGCTTGGTCTTTGTGTCCCACACTCAAAGTAATGCCGTACGATTTTGATGGTTATGTTGAAGTGGCTTTCGCTTTATACAATACAATAGCTCAATATACTTTAGATATTGAAGCTGTCAGTTGCGATGAATTATATGTGAATATAACGAATATTTTGAAAATTGCTAAAATTACCCCAACAGAATTTATGACAGCTATACGGGCTGAAGTGTTTGATAAAACTAATTGCTGCTGTTCAGCTGGTGTAGGTAATAATAAGTAAGTACTTACAAATAAATTGGTGCATTCTTTTGTGTTATTACAAGAAATACTACTTACTTTATGCCGATCAATTTTTAAATCAAGTCATTATGTGAAATAAATGAACAGACTTTGAAAGGGTCTCTTCCTTATTTATCCTATTTGTTAGGATGCCACACGGCATTAAATTATAAATGCTAAGTGCTAAGAGTAATTAAAAATATAAATTCAGCTTGGTTGTAATTATTTAGAATTTATTTAGGGTACAGTGCAGTGAGTGTTTTACATGCATACCTGCCGTGAAGGCTCAAATGCATGGTACCCAAACGTACAAAATGAAGCGTTATCATTCATGTCATGAATGACATGAAGCGTTGGTAGTCATGTCGCGCATGGTGCATGCTACCGTCACGATTAGATACCAATTTAAAGAGCCTGTTTTACACCATATTTACAAGCCATAATCTTTGGTATCTAGATTCGGAGCCAATTACTTCCAATTACTCCTTGGCTTAGCATAAATTAGCCCAATAACCCTTTTCTTCCGGGAAATGGGACCCTGTACGACAAGCATATATATGTTTGAACGCCCGCGACATGGGCACCACAGCCCTCACGAGGCCTACCTCAATATCACCGCAATGGGCATATTAAAACTGGTGATCCCTTGGCATCAAATTAAATCTTTGGATCTGATCTTGTTACTCATGATGCCCCCTGATGGCCGGCATCACCAACGACCATCTCATGAGCCACTCCCAGTTGAGCAGGTGCTTCTCGGGACTGATTGCCCTCTTATTTAGGGTACAGTCAATTTATATAGGAAAAAGTCAATGTTTAATAGTCCGATATGATCTTAGTGTAAAAACTTTTATCGTGCTCTGTCAACAAACAAGTGTACAAATTTTCAGGGTTGAATTTCAAAATTTTTCATTTTATATTTCTTAAATAGATTGCAAGCACGTTTGTCAACAAAAAAAGCTAAACCGAATGGCCAATATTATTTAGATAGTGATGATAGTGTTATGAAATTTTTAAGCACATTACCCATAAAAGATTTACCTGGTATTGGTTATGTGACTTCAGAAATATTAAAAAATGCTGATATAAAAATTTGTGGCGATATCATTAATAATCAATGGACTGAAAAAGATTTACAACAATTAATTGGTACAAGTAATGGCAAAATGTTATTCAATTATTGTCATGGCATCGATCATAGACCATTAGAATATGAACATATACCGAATTCAGTATCAGTCGAAATGAATTATGGCATACGTTATGATAATGTGGAAAAAATTGAAAATGCTTTGTATTCGTTGAGTACAAAAGTTCATGAGAAATTATTGAATATAAAACGTAAAGCTAAATGTTTAATATTAAAGATAATGTTGCGAGCAAAAAATGCACCAATTAAGGCAGCAAAATATATGGGTCATGGTATATGTGATACAAAAAGGAAATCATTAACGTTATTGGAATATACCGATGATCTGGAAACGATTTTTCATAATTTTACAAAATTAATGCAACAATTCAATATAAAACCATGTGAATTAAGAGGTTTAGGTGTACAATTAACAAAATTATCTAATAACGCAGCAGTAGCAGTAACAACAACAACAGCAACAACAACAACAGCAACAGCAACAGCAACAACAAAATTTGTAAGTACAAATAATACAATTATTACAATGTTTCAAAAAATTAAGGAGAAGGAAAAACAAATGGAGAATACAAGAAATAATGGATTTCTTGTTAGAGATAATAATGCCAGAAGTGAGATATTATCTATAAAAGAAAAGCGTACTGACAAAAGCAAACAGAAGCCTTATGCTAATGTTAATATTAATAATAGAAAAAAACGGAATCAAAATAATTTCAACACGATTGATAAAATATTTGAAAAGCAATTATTAAAAGTAACCAATAGAAGAGATTCATTAATTGTTAGTAGCTTCACCAATACCATTACCAGCGCCTCTTCAGCGCCTTCCGTCTCATCCGCTTCTTCTGGTTCTTTCGTTTGTTCCGATTTAAGTATAATGCCGTATAATGATATTGAGAAAGAATTCCGTACAAAAAATTTGGAAAATATATTTCTTAAAGCAAATTGTAAGCAATTATTATTAAATTGGTTTAAGCAACAACAGCATGAAGAACTCAGTCAATATGATGTCGATTTATTATGTTATATGGCTAAAGATTTTATACGTAATTATGATATGGATTTAGATAAATTATATGATATTTTAATTTATTTAGTAAATCTATTAAATAGTTATAATATTTCCCCATGTTCTAAATCTTTACGTCCATTGTTAAATTGTTCATGGCATTTAATGTTTCGACAATTATTACAAGATGTTAATATGGAAATTATGATAAAATTTAATGGCCGCTCATTATATATGATTGAGAAATTGGAATGTATAAAATGTGCAAAAATTAAATGAATTTATCAACGTTATAACAAAGTTTTACGTTAGACGTTACACTTTACTTTAAAATGTAAGAAATAAATTTCTACATTATTTTTACCTTTAGTAATGTAAATGAAATGTAAATTACTCAATTAATTATTTTATGGAAGGTAAAACGTTTACTTTGATTTGTTTCAGTGTCTATACATCGAGTTTTTAAACTATTTCACTTTTTTAAAAATTATATTTAAAAAGCCAAAGCAAACTGCAGTTGTTTCAGGTGGCCCAATACATTACCATATAAATGTCAAATATTATTAGCATATTTTGCTATGTTTTATGATAGTGGAGCCGTAATGGAACTCTTCAAATTGACTAATGACAGAAGAGCATTAATGTAGTCCACCGTTTTAGTTCAATTATTTTATGTAAGTGCAAAATTGGAAAGCACTTTGTTAGAGATGGCCGGCCACCCCCAAAAAACGGTTTTTATCTTTAATAATTTCTTGAAAATTATTGAAATAATATTCCTAGAAAATGGTTGGTGGTTAGGGGTCAGTAAATTTGTACTTTGAAATATAAATTTCCTGCCTCAATAAAAAAAAATTGATTGAATGCACTGATAGATTTTTCATATAAACAAATAATCATTACCTTGACAAAGTGTCATTGTCATTGTCCCATTTTTTTTTTTTTTATAGGAAAAAATGCAAAACATTACGCAATATAAAAAATCATTACCAGTTTTATATGTAATTTGAATTTTACTGTAATTAAAGTGAAGCTTTCATTTTATTTTTCTTATTCTCATTTTTTTTTCATCTTCTCTGCTTGTTTTATGTAAAAGTCTCTACATAATTTTTCCTATTAAATACATTTCTTATTGTTTTATTGTTTTAGAAATAGCACCTGCCACTAACTAAATAACTATATTCATGTAGTTATGTTGATTGGGCTGGTTGGAATAGAATTTTCTGCTTATTTATGATTGTTTATTTTTTTTTATTAGTATTATTACTATTTTTTTTTTTTTTTTGCTATTTTGCTTTGGGTTTCGTTCATGAAAAAAAGCAAGTTAACATTGCCATCTGTTGTTAGCCCATAGTAGGGTGGCCCATAGGAAGAAAAAGAAAAAGAATGGAAACTGGCCAAGCAGTTGCTTTTTATTTATTTTTTTTTATTTTTTATTTTTATAAATTATGAAAGAAATTAATTGCCATAACATACAAACAAAATTAAAACGACAACGACATTAAAAGGCAGCAAAACAAAAAAGTGAATAAAAAAAAAAAATATCAACAATTTTAATTATTGTGTGTAGGTAAAAATCACAATCACAGAAGAATCAACAGTTTTTTCTTATTTCCATTTTATTTTATATATTCCTCTGTCTCCCTCTTTATTGCAAATTTGTGCTTCAAGTTGAAATAACTAGAAATCTTCTCATTTTTCTTTATGTCATAAATATGAATACAAAGTACAAAAAAAAAAAAAACATGATGATGGCTATGAAAGTATTGAGAAGTTTGAAGTGTACGGTGTAGTAGAAGGAAATAAACTTAATTGTAAAGTGTAACCGACTACTTATGAGCTTTACAATTTTATAATAATATTTATTTATTTTTATAAGAAAAGAAAAGAAATTTTGTACAGAGTTGGAAGGCAGACCCCTTAAATGTTGCGCTTTAAAATTTACATTAATTACTTTCAATATTTTGGAATATTATTTTGCAAAAATATTTTGAATAGTTGCTTTGCAATAGATTTGATTTAATAGATTTTGCTTTATCTAATTTTTCGAAACTTAAACTAATAAAATTCAAATTGTTATATGAATTTAAATATTTCAGAATGTAAAAAAAAAATTTTACATTTTGAATGTTGCGTGCTGAAGAACGCATCATAGTAATTGTGTAAATCATTTATAAAACTATTTCTAAATTGTTCATTGTAATAATAAAAGGTCTTATGCCTCAAGATATTTTTGCCTGTTACACACATTCTCATTAGCTTATCATAGGCTGGCTGTTACAAATGAATAAAACTAAAACTAAAATTAAAAAAAAAAATCAACAAAAAAATAAAGGCAAAGTTGATGATGATGATGATGCAAAAGAAATCTTAATGCATAATTATTGTGTGGTTTCTTAACTTCTTACGTCTTATTTACTTGAGGGGGATTATTCTTGTAAAATGACTCAAATAACGACAATAATAATGATTTCATAAAAAAAGCAAGAAACAAAAATAATGATAATTATAACAATAATAATAATAATAATAATAATAACAATAATAAAGTAACTTGTAATGGTTAGGTAAACTGAAATATGAAATAACAAAAAAAAAAAAAAAAGAACTGTAAAAGAAAGGAAAAAAAGCACAAAAAAAAAAAGCTCAAAAAAGTTGTACTTAAGACTTTATTGAAGTATTTGCTGTTGTAGCATTAATATGTTGCGATTGGGTGTAGTCATTGCTCTCTATCATTTGGAAAAGCATCGCATATAATTTTAAATAATGTGGTAAAGATTCTATCACATAGACGAAAGATATGCCCACGGTTAAACATATGCTTAGTAATAGTAGGGAGTAGAAAAGCAGGCAAGGATTATACAATTTTTTTTTTTTTTAAATAAAAATAATAAATTTTTATAATACTTATAGGCTTATGCATATGTATGAGTTGCGTTAAAAATATGGCGAAAAATTATAACATCACACACCTGGCAGGGAATTATTTATAGTTGAATAATTTACACATTTAATTAGAAAGGTCCCATGCAGGCGTACATGAAAATTTATTGAAAGCAAAAATCTCAATCATGTGTTAGTACTAGTTGAAGAGGTTGTTTGGGTGTGTGTGTGTATGTATGTGTAATGGGGAGAGATTTATTTATTCAATCACGAGCAACTTGAAATGCACATAAAAGAGTTTTTTTTTATATCAAACATAATGAAAGTGAAGGTTGTGAGTATAAATGCGTATCTCTTAGCAAAGACGCAAACCGTAATATATAGCAGAGCTCTGTTAACAAAATGCTTAACAGAATTCATTTAAATGTAGTTTTGGAATGCTTTTGATGAATTTTGCATATCAAATGAATTTTTTTTTGTCAAAATTTTTATAGACAAGTGAAAAAAATAATTCAAATTATTTTAATTTGTTAAAATTATTAGTTTGAAAAAGTTAAAGTTTACCAGGCCACTTGACCAGAATCGATTTTTTTATAACAGATATTGCAATGTGATCAAAATTTTAAATATTTTCGATTTTGAAAAAATGTGCCCCGTTTTACATTATTCATGTGCATTACCCGTAAGAAAGTAAAATTAGAGTGGGCGGTACAATCAAACTAAATAATTAGCTATTCCAATGTTATTATGTTATGGATCTATGGAAAATTATCTCTCGACGATGATGACATTTATCATACTTCATCTTAATTTAGCATGCAATTATTTTTATATTACGAAACACATTTATTTAGGTTTTTTGGAAGCTTCTGATTTGTAGAATTGTAGAACTGAAATCTTTTATGACATTTTGTGAAAAATAACTGATAACTGATAATCTATTTAATACATAAAAAATAATTTGTGAATGCTGCCTTTGCTGCCACTTTTATTTATAACTTTTTTTACTTGACTTTCATATAAATTGTTCCTTTAGATTCTTCATTTATTTATTATTTATTTATTTTTTATTAATATTTAGTTGATTTTCGATGATAACTACATATAAAATTTTCAATCAGATTTTTCAAACAACACATATTAAATAATTTAACATTTCACAAATTCATAAATTAATTAATTTTTGTTTGTATATATATTAAAAAAAAATAAATTTTGCTTACTCATTTTATTATTATTACAAATTTTGTTTAAAAGTCAAGTCATAAAGTAATTTGCACATGTGGAATTTTATTTTTTTATATATGTGTGAATGTGTGAATAAATGGATGGCCATATATTTTTTTATAATAATATAAATAAATTTTTATAATTTTAAAAGGAAATAATTTGTGCAAAGTTTCGCTGATGCATGTAAAGAAAAATAGCTGCGTCATAATTATAAATTTATAATAAAATAACCAATTAAATGTTACGTTATGTCATGCTACATATTAAAATAAAATTTGAGAGGTTGATATATAAAATAATAAAATAAAATAGGAAATACAGTTTAAGATTAAAGATAAATGAAAACGTAAAACAAAAGCGCAAGAGCAAACGCAAGCGCAAGCGCTCAGCGTACAGCGCACAGCGCACAGCGCACAGCGCATACCATTAACAGTTCCTTGTTATCTGTTTATTACTTTTATAATACAAATATACACACATACAAACAATGTATCATTGCGAAATACATTGTGAAATACATTAAATTAGCTTTGAATGCATGTTTAGTCATGAGTCTGCTTGTTTTTTCACTTTCACAATTCACAGGAATATTTTGCTGAAATATTTTTACAAAATATTTGCGAGAAATATTTTTTAATCAAAATATATGACATCCTGAATGTCAAATAGAAAAAAGGTATAATGATATTAAAAGTATTTATAAAAAGTTCTGGATTATGTTGGCGCAATATGTAAAATGTAAATACGAGTAGAATTTTGTAGAATTTTGTTTGTAGTGACAGATCTCACATTTATAGTGATCTACCCTTTATCGGTTCAATTGTGTTGTGTGTTTATGTAGCAGTGTATAAAAATTTATGTACATCATAAGGAACTTTTATTTAAAGTAAATGCCTGGCGGTCTCTTTAAACAAAAAAGATTAAATGCATTTAATGCAAAATTTCTTGGCAAAACTTGACATGTTTACTTATAATAAACAATTGAGTATGTGTGTCTATATATGAATATTTGTTCACAGTAATAATTTTTTCTTTTCAAATGTTTACAATGGCATTTAACAAGCCTAAAGTTATTTTTAATGGGAAAAAATGGAAAAAATGGAAAAAATGGAAAAAATGGAAAAAATTGGACAAAATAATAGTAACAATGATAATAAAATGGCATGATTAACAACGAATGTGGAATAAAATCATATACAAATTAAAGTCCATTTAAACATTGTGCGTATGATAAAGAGAGAGAAAAAGAAAAATAGCAAAAAAGAGAAGATTTAGGATTTTGTTGTCATGTTGCACATGGCAAAATGACAATAAATAATAAAAGCTTATGAAAAGCTTAAGAAACAAAGGCAGCCAGAATAGAAAGATGATGATAGAAAGAGAAAGAAAAAGTAAAACGATTTATGGTTGATGAGAAAAAGAAAGGAAGATAAAGATAGAGTTGAAAGTTTTATCGGTATATAAAACAGGGAATTAAAATAAACCAATAAATAAATTAATGATTTTTGTCTGGCAAATATTATCTCATGGCAGTTAAACAACTGATTAAAATGTGCATTAAAGAGAAAGATTAAATAAATAACAAACCAATAAACAACAAATAAAACAACAGGAATAGCAAAAGCAATAATAATAATGACAAGAGCGGCAGTAACAGCAGTAATAATAAATAAATAAACATGCAAACAAACAAACAAACAAACAAACAAAGGAACACTCTTTTTCAATAAATGAATGTAGTGGACACCCATAAATGTGCACGCATATGCCCACACGCATATGAATCTAAAATGACAAATTGAATATTTTTATTTTGCTTTTTACACAAGACAAAAGACACAAGACACAAGATACAAGATACAAGATACAAGATACAAGGCGCAATCTAAAAAAAGAATTCTCAAATGGAAACAGAAAAATTGGAAAGATATTTTTAGGAGTTTTATATTTTTTTTTTTTTAGATTTCATATGTAAAATTTTAGTAGCAAATGTACAAAATAAATAAAAGAATCTGAAAATTTTGAGCTTAGAAATTACTAAGAAAATTTAGGCGGGATGCCTTTTTGTAAAATTTTCATGCTAATAATTTTTATAAGGCCTTGGAAATTAGTGTGCTAAAAAAAATATGAATTTAAAGCCTAAAAAAGTTTTCAATCAATAAAAAATATTTAAAAAAAAAAAAAGTGCCTGGAAATTGATGTAAATTATCATAAAATCATTTAGTTAAATTATCTGGGCGTGTCATAAATATTAATAAATAGTTTCAACAGTTTATAAAGTATCAATTGTAGCCGTGCCCATATAAATTTTGTGTAGGCTGGACAAGGCAAATAGTTCCTTCAAAAAAAAAACAAAAAAGAAAAAAAAAGCAGAAAAAAGCACAAAGCGAAAATATCATTTATTTTGGCGACATGTAATGGCTTATCGGAAAACAAGAAGAAGATAATTTAAAGATTATACAAAAATAAAACACCCACTTTTTTTCTTTTATTTATTTATTTCATTTTATTTATTTTGTGCATTCTCCATACTAATAAAAAAAAAATCAGTAAAACATTGAATTTTTATTAATGAATTGAAAACACGCAAAACAAATTCCGGTATAAAAGTTGGTTTAAATGATTAATCCAACCAACAATAGCAGGCCCAAGAGGGTCAAATCGTAGCAGACTAAAAACCAAAATAAATCCAAATTAAAATAAAATGTTATTTTATGATAAAAATTGATAAGGCAAAAGTCGACTAAGTGATTTATTCGTCCATTAGTTATTTGAGAATTTTTGACAATTTTTTTTTGCTTTGGGAAAAATGACCTTGATATTTTTTAGAATAGAATTTTTTTTGTCAAATTTATTTTTCTTAATGTTAATTGTGGCTTATAATTTATATATGTAAAAAATATTAGATTTTATAAAGGCAAATTTTTTTAAAAGAATTTCATATGAATTCATTCAACCAAACATTTAATCATGGACATCGCATCATCATGTTGTACAAAAAAGATTGCTATTTTTACTTAAGTTTTTGCTTTTTTGGACTTTTTTGCTCTTTCATTTATGGTTAGTCTGTCAAAATGACTAACAATTAATTTTGAGTTTAAAAAGAAACAGAATGTAAAAAAAAAAAATAATCAAACAAAAAACTTTTACGTGTTAAAATGATAAAGAGCAGAAACATATGCCATTAAGGATAAGGATGAAGTGTTTGGATGTGATGGCATCTCATATAATTCTACATAAAATATATCGGTAACATGCCACATTTGACTTGAAATATGACTTGAAATATGTTAAATCTACGCCTTACATTAAATCAATTTATTGTTTCGGTTAATCCTTTTTCCTTCTGTCTGGCCTTTTGTCCGTTTCCAGATTCATTAATTTTTAATTTTTTACTTTTTACATTTTTATTTTTCATATAAATATAAATATAAATATAAATATAAATATAAATATAAATATAAATATAAAAATAAATATAAATGTAAATATAAACGTAAATATGAATGTAAATAAAATATAAATATAAGTGTGAATATAAATTTAAATATAAATATAAACGTAAAAATAAATGCAAATATAAATATAAATATAAATATAAATATATAAAAATTTAGAATTTATCATTTTAATTTCATATTGTTGTAAATTTTTTGTCTGGTGTGAAAAAGTGCAAAGATCTGATTTGTACATCACTAATTAGAGATTAATCATTTAAAATTTGGCAATAAAATTGCATTAGCGAGAGATTATTAAAAGGACCAATTGATAATGACGAAAGACCTTTACGTAATGAAACTTTATATTTATTCAAAAAATTTTTTTAGTTCAGTTCACTTGAGCTCGATTAATCCTTTACTGTTAAATTTGCTTGTGATGTCTTTGGTGAAATTCCAAATTATAATCGAAAGAATGTTTATTCTATTTAAATTATTTCTACTTCATTGAAAATCTTGCCATTCTCCTATCGTTTTTACAAATATTTAAAAAAATTTATAATCTAACAAATCTTTGCCAAATTATAAGAATTTTTTTAGTTTTTTTTTGGTGTGGGCGTTACATACAACCACACTTGCTTTATTCGTACATCATTTAAATGTTTTGATGCATTGAAAATATCTAAAAAAAAGAGAGTAACAAGAGAACTTTTAAATTGTTTTATATTTAAAGATAATACGTTGTACGTTTATATATGTGCGGCGCCAAAATGTCTATAGAACACCTGCAATTTCTTCATTTCTTTATTTTCTGATGGTTTGTTTTATCTCTTTTACATTTTTTTTTCATTCAATTCAAACAATCAAATTAACTAACAACAAACCAATCAACTAATCTAACAACACGTACATCAGTGCATACACACACATATACATACATAAACGACATGCACAAAATAATACTATGAGCGTGTAATTGATACCTTCCCACAACGAGAGCAATATTTGCAGCTTACACTAAATTAAAAATAATCTCTAATCGAAATTGCGAATGTTACATTAAGACAATTAAATGCACACACATACACTTATATATATATGTATACAGGAAGGAACATAAGAACATGGAGATACGCCTACAATGTAACATAAGCTTAGAATACATGATCTTTTAAAAAAAAATATGTGTGGTGCTTTTTTGCTTATTATCTGGAAATTGTAAAAGGTAGAATGCAGGTGTGGAGATGTTGTTGGTCTACAATATTTGCCCAAAATGTATATAAATGTTCCTTTTTTTATGTTTATATTTTCTCTGTCTAATGAAAAACTGAAACAGGCTCCGAATGGTATTATCATGAGGTACGTGTGGTGGGTATCGAAGATTTGGTTGCAGCCAAATTAAAATTTGCTTACTTGTCGTATTTTGCAAAAGTCTCTCCTTGTCTTAATTTTTTTTCTCATTTTTATTTTTGTATTCTGCTCTCTCTATTCTCTCTATTTCATTATATTTCTTTGTTGTTGTTTATGTTTTTGTGTAGCATTCTCTGTTAAATATAAATGGGAAATAGTCGAAGAAAATTGCCACTCAAATGTTGTTGTGTTTATTATTTTTTAAGTTTTTTTTTTTTATTATAATAACAAGCAATAACAAACAAAACAAATGAGAAAATTGTATACGGCTGGGGTTAAATTTTGTATACCCACCACCTAAACGCCATATTTGATAGTTTTTGGTTTCGTGTAGGCATGGTTGATGTGTACGCTTTTTTACAGAATTTGTAAAATAATTGCCTTAATATTTAAAAAAAATTTCGGCTTTCCATTTGCTTCAGCTTTCAAGTGTATTTAGTTTAGATTTCGTGCATTTTCAATTCTAACCATTATAAATGAACTTCCAATGTTTCTGCCAAATTTGAGGCGTGATATCTTAACTTTGCGATCAGCAAAATATTTACCATGCACAAACATACGGATAAGTGGATAGACATGTATAAATGGTTTCAGAATTTAATGCTGAACTTGTAGGGTTCTCACCCATGCTTCTTAGGTATTGCAAACATAATGACAAAATGAATGTACTCCCTATCTCTGGGTGGTGAGTATAAAAAAGCAAAATATTTTTTCATTGTACTGCGCTTTTTTAGATGCACAACTTTGTATTAATAACATTTTGTACGCTTGTTCTATGAAACGTGACAGGCAGCATACAAACACACACACACACACACACACACACACACACACACAGGCACGCACGCAGATATAGCAGATATTCAGGAATAGGATAGCAAGAAATATGAAAAAAAATTGAAGCAAATAAAGAAAATCATATTTAGTTGGCGACAAATCTTAGCTGCCTACCACTACTGCACCTTGATAATGCAATTCAGAGTCTGTTTATTCTTTTCATTAGTACACAGAAAATATAAAAATAAATATAAAAAAGTGAAAATTTTTTATTTTATAATTTCATGTAGCCCTGTCTGACATACTGGTTTTGGACGGACCTTACTACTTGCATAAAATTTCAGGTTTCTAGATTTTGCAGTTTTCAAATATTGAGCAAAAAAGCAGTTTCCGTTTCATTGACCAATTTTGACCATTTACATTACCAATCAGTCTGCAATAACTTCCGATACTATCAAATCTATCAAATTTGATTTCGACACTTCTTTTTCTAAGGTCAGAAGAATTTTACCAACACACGTACAGGTGAAAACGCAGACGGACATATCTAAATTGCTACAGATTTTAATGTGACGTTTATTTTTGGGTTGTACAAACATAACGACAAAATTCACATACCTATAAATTCTCGGTGATGTTTGTAAAAAGCAGCAACAACGAATTATAACTTTGTAAGCTTACACAAAAAAAAAAGATATAAAAAGTTAAGATTCGTTACATTTCTTTTATTTATTTTTATTTTTACCTCAATAAATGCATAAATATTTGTAAGCATGTTTTAATGGATGTGCATGAATAAATAAAAATCGTATTGTGTCTCTCTAGTTAATACCGCCCGCAGCTATGAAAATTCATAGTGCTCTAGTCGGTTGCCAATTGCAATTTTGCTGTGATCAAATCTGTACCACAATTCAGCCTAAATTGAAGGAAACTTTTAAGGGGATATTTACTTATTAATTCTAAATAACATTGTGATAAGTTACGCTTGTTCAATGTTATATTTGGCTCTGGCAAAATGTTGGTTTTAAAAAAGTGCAGCTGCTTGTTACATGAAAAATGCTTTGTTGGTTCAAGCCCATTTGTTTGTTCATTTGTTGGTTTGATTTGGTTGACTTTATTTGCTTGTGGTAGTTGACCTAAGAATTTTTATTTTGAAATGTTCTTAACATAAAAATTCTTGCTTTTACTTCAGATTCATTTTTATTGTTATTTTTATGTTTATTGTTATTATTATTATTATTGTTGTTGTTGTTGTTGTTGTGTTATTGCAATTATTTTTGCTAAGATAACCCAAGCTCTTGTGTACAATTTTTTTTTAACACTTAATACAAATCAAACTTTTTTATCATTGTGAATTATTCACATATTTACACATACACGCACACACTTGTAAATATTTTACATTCATGTAAAACCATTTTATTTTTTAAATAATGCTTTATTATTTTGATTTATTTGTTTCTTTCTTCATTTGAATATGCATAAATTTGTATATGAATTTTAAGGACTTGGAATTTTTTTTATTTCATATCATTTTACTTTCAACTTTATTATTTGCTTTTGCTTTTGCTTTTGCTTTTGCTTTTACTTTTGCTTACTTTTATAATCTGCATAAATGAATTTTTTAGATGATAATTTTAAGAAAAATCATACTTGGGCCATGTCATTTCCTTTTGCTCTTATAACTCCTTTAAAGCTGCTACTTCCTAAGCTTTAATATGCCTCATTAGATAAATCGCATTGTCACTTTAAATATTTTGATGGCATTTGATGTTTGTTTGTTCATGATGTTCCCCTATAAAATCTAAAGAATTGTGAGTTAGATCGTTTGATCGATCTATTTTTGTATATATTTTTGTTACACCATTTAAATTGTTCATATTATTATTTTTTTTTTTTTTGGTTGGTAATACACTCCATTTGCTTGAATTTTTTTTCTTTGAGAAGCAGTCAAGAGAAATGCACGTAAATGTACGAAATGTATGGAATTTCTTAAATAGAAATAATTAAAAAATTTTATTAAATGTTGTGGCAAATTTTATGAAAAGTCATATGGAAATTTGTAAGAAACTGGACCAACATGCAGATCCAAAATGTTAAACATTTAAAGTTTCTTGTTACAAAAATTTTAATCATAAAGTGATTTTGGCAAATAGAATTTTGCTTATTGAAAAATTCATTGAGAGATTGAGAGATAAATAAAAAAGGAGAAGTAAAAAAAAAAATAGGAAATAGAAAGCAGATAGAAGATAGAAGAAAAAAAGTTGATAGATTCTTGTTGGAGTTTGTAGTTTGCAGTTTATAATTTGTAGTAACATCAATTTTAATCCATGGCACAACATTGCATTGGGGGACATAAATGCCTTGTCATTATTAGCGAACGTTGTAGAAATATTTATGGGAATTTATACGTGTAGAATGCATGTAGAATGCATGGACGTTTGAAATAACTATAAAAATTCATACGTTCATAAAATAACCTGAAAACTCTTATATTTATGATAAAAGGCAGTGAGGTAGAGAGAGAAAGAGAGAGAGAGAGAGAGAGATAGAGATAGAGATATATAAAGAGAATGACAGGAGTATAGATTTTTATGTTGATGCTCTTTGAATTTTCCATTGTTAGTGTAATAGACGTAAATGCATAGACACAGATACATACATGCACACATGCACACATCAACACTTAATGCACCTGAGAATTTTGATCAACCGACAGCCGATCATCTTTTTAAAGCGTAAAGCACTTAAAAACTCACTTCGGCCATTTACAGAGAACACAAATTACAAATAAAATGAATAATGTGCGTGTGTGTTTTTGCACAAATGTAATTCCATTACATTCATGTATATGCTACTCTTTTTATTGTTGTTGTAGTTGTAGTTGTTATTATTATAATTATTGTTCTTGCTTACGTGTTGGGTACATGTTTGCAATGTTCTTTTGATTTTTTTTTCAAGCAAATAAAGATGAAAAATTGTTCCTTAATTTCTTAACAATTTATAAATTTTTTCTTTCTTTCTTACAACAACAACAACAACATTAACCAAACGATAATAATATTCATTTTGTCATTTAAGTGCATTTTAATTCGGTTGGAAGCTTTTAAATTGTTCATTCTTTATTTCTTGTTTGCTTACGTTTGCTTACGTTTGCTTACGTTTTTTAATGCTTTTTTATCTTAATTTTGTAAGCTCATCCGTCATTAATTACGTCTTAGAATATTCATAGAAAAATACATTAACAGAAAGATACATAGAGAGAGAGACTAAGAGAGAAAATGGAAAATATAATGACAATATAAGAGAGCATTTTGTCTGAGATTGATACAGCGAGATGAGACTGTGACAGTTTCGTGTTCAAGTTTTTTAGGTAACTCATTTTGCGTTTCAAGCTTTAATTAGCTTTTTGTTGACAATGATTTTATTTGGTTCTGTATTCAGCCATGCATTTAGGTATAATCATCAATAGATTTAAATGTTTATATGAGATAAACGCTTGCATAGCAAGGATTATTTTTTTGTAATTTCATTTCTGTTTCTGTTTTTATTTCAATTTATCACAACATATCAAAACATCATCTGCAATAAAGACAATAAGGACAACGTAACGTTAGCATTTCATTTAATCGTTTATTTCATATTTTTAATTAAATGTGTCATTTACTTGTATAAGGGCCTTGGTTAAGAATAATAACAAGCAAAGTAATAAATAATAAGAACAATGGAAATGATTTGATGGATTGGTGATGTGGCGGCCAATATATATGGCCAGGCAAGCTCAGGCATTTTTGCCTTAAACAAATTAACGTATTGTAAATTTGAATATAAATCATTGTATGGATATATTTTTGAAAATTATAAAAAGACATTTAAATCTCATGTTCTTTTTCCAATTTTATATAGAGATTTCTGATAGGTACAAATAGAAAAAGCGTTTACAATAATGAAATGTAAAATACAGTCCAAGCATGTACTTCCCTGTTTGTTTTTTAATTATTATTTTAAAGCTTATTAAATGAAATTGCTGCCTAATGCGTTCTAAAGTTGCTAAATTAAATTATTAAGCATTTTAAAGTATGTTTTTTTTTGTTTTGAATGATTTTTCATAAAATGTATAAATTGAAATGAGCTAGTTTGAAAAATTATAATATTAAGGAATATTTTTAATTAAAATTATACAAATCCATTGCTAAAGCACATTGAATTCTCTTGACATAAACGCAGAAAGCAGAAAATTCATTTTATAAGAGTATTTCCCTCTCATGAGAGAAATATTAGTTGAAGCAAAAACTTAAGCAACAAACTTTTTATTTAATAGAATGAAAGGCTTGAGATAAAAGTATGGGATCTAAAAATTATGACAAAATTAGTACTTTTGTAGCTTTACTTAAATTTAATTTTAAAAAAAAATGTATGCACACTAAATTTTTCTTTTATGTCTTAGATATTTTAAAATAGTAAAAATATTTGTAAAATTTTTGATTTTTATTTTTTAGAATTTGTATAAGCACGTACATTTGATCTTCTTTTTCGGTATTCATTTATTTAGTTAAATTTTTTTTCTGTTTTGCTTTTATTTGATTTTATTTTAATTTTATTTTGTTTTTATTTTTTTTATATAATTATTTTGAATATTTTATTGTTGAAGGTTGAAAAGTTTTGCGTGCACAAATGACATTAATTACATGAGTGTGCCGTAATATTGTGCAGCAACAAAACTTTAAAAAAAAACTTTAAAAATCTAAAAAGTGATACATAAAACGAAGAAACGTTTTGTTGGTATATGTGCATGTACACATGCCCATGCACATATACATGCACATACATTTGTATGGTTCATTTATGTGCAGAGATCAGAGCAGAGATCAGAGCAGAATAGAAAAGAACAGACCAATCCAGACTATCTAAAACGAGTGGCCTTCAAAATAAACAAACCCATTAAAGAAATTTTTTTTAAGAAACCAAAAAAAAAAAGAGGAAAACATGAATGTAAAACAAAAAAGGGAGATCGAACGTCACAAACAGCAAAAACAACTACAAAAACTACAAAATATATTAAAGAAGAAGAATAATAAGAAGAAGAAGAAGAAGAAGACAATGATACAAAAGAGCAATAAGAAAATAAAATAAATATTCTGGGTGGTGGTGAACAATAATAATTACAATAAAAATAATAACACTAAGAAACACAACAAAAAAAAATGACAAAAAAAACAAGAACAACAACATAATGACACTTCATTTCATGATTGAAGATGAATTGTTTTTTAAATGTAATTGCATGTGTGCGCAGGCTCATTCTTCGCCTTCTTTTACACTTTTCTTACTTTTCCTTTTCTTTTTTTTTCATGATTTTGCTAAGATACGTTTTCTTTGTCCTTTTCATTATGACTTTAAATAATTTTGATGCATTTGCCCATAAGTGATACAAATCTATCCATCCATCTGTAAATTTATATATTAAATGAGTTTATGCGTGTTAGACTACTGCACAAAATTGTACCATGCAATAACACCACTAACAATCATAGGAATAAAAATAAAATGAAATCAAACTAAAAGAAGAGAAAGAACAAGAAGAAGAAGAAGAAAGAGAAAACTCTACTACTAACACTTGAGCTTTTAGCATTTAATAATAGTTGCATAAAAAGTTGAAGCTTTAACTTCTCTTTTTTTCATTCAATTGGAAATTTAAATCACAAAGTGCAAATACACATACACAAGCACATATAAAGTGTTTTCGTTTAATGATTTATTATTGCATGGGCATCGGATTAATCTTCTTCTTCATTTTGATTTTCTTTGTCTTTTTGCGTTTGTTCCCTTTTTTTCTTGTTGAAACTAAAGAAAAAAATGGCATTTTTTTCTTAGTTTTTTTTTTTTTTTTTTGGTAAAAAGCACAATCAACACGAACAAATTAAGCAAGTAAATAACAATAACAACAACACTAATTGAAACTTATGTTTACTGCATTTTTGTATACTGATAAAAATTCAAAGGCCTAAGATAATGAAAGTAAACGAAAAAGAAGAAACGTAAAGCGCAAAAAAGGAAAGAATTTTTTTAAAAATTATGCAAATAAATCTATATTTCGTTTTTTGTTTTTTTTTGTTTTTTATAAATTCGTACTTTCTCTAATTTATATATCATTTATTTTATGTTCCTATCAGGTGGACTGACAACTAGTTAGATATTCGGACAAATGAACGGATTTTGTTAGACAATCAAATTACGTCCATGGACTTGTTAAAATGCTTATAAAGTAAAAATATTTATGTCCATTCTTTTATTTATTTTTTTATTTGTCTTTTTTTCTTGTGCCTTTTTGTGCTTGCTGCGGCTAGCTCAATAAATTTCGGACTATTATCATGTGATTTTTTTCTTCTTTTTATATCTTGTTTTTTATTTGTTAATTGCTCTTAAAAGAAGTGCTTTTTTGAAAAAAAAGCAAGTGCTTTTTTGAAAAAGCAAAAGTAAAAAGAACAGCAACAGCATCATTATCATTAACAAAATATGTTTAATGGAAGTTTAATATACGCACAAAATATGCATAATAATAATCATAAAAATTTATCATTTTGATCAAAGTGTTTGTTGATTTGTTATATTTATTTTTTTTCCCTTTCTCTCTCTCTCTTCAAAAATATTTACTTATTGACAAATATGCCAATTTAAATAACTACAAGCTTATATACCCACATGTACATATATATATATAGAGAGAGAGAGAGAGAAAGAGAAAGTTTAGATAAATAAGCATGTACAAAAAAAAGTGCCATCTACAGAAAAAAATGGAAGTAAAAAAAAATTCATTAACATTTTAATAAGCTTTTTGTGTTAACAAACACAAAATATTTTATTAAAAAAATTTTATAAATTGAAAATAAAGTAACAAAAAAAAAGAAATTATGTTAAAAAAAGCTATTGCTATTGTTGTTGACGTTGATGTTCCTGCTGCCCCATGTTCGTTGAAAAAGAAATTAAGAAATAAATAATAAATAACGGTATGCATTATGCGCCCTTTTTATGTTAATGTTGTCAGTTGATTAAATTGATCGATCAATCAGAGCATTTCTTCTTTCTACTTTATTTCTCTACTTATTTCTGTGCTGTGTTGTGATAACTGTGTAGCAACATGTTGCTATTATGCTTTCATGTTTATATTGAATGTATATAAATTAAAATGATGCTTCATTATTTATTCATTGAAATTTTTCATTTTATTATTATTGTTATAATTATGGCAAGAAAAGCACACAAAAAAAAAATGATAAAACAACTAAAAAAAATTTTTTTTAACTGAAACACATATCAATCAATTTATTAATTACATTGAAAAAATATTTATATAAACAAATTTTTATGTGATACTTTCCATGTTCTATGAAGCTTCAAGTCTAATGGTTCGTTTAAAAAAAAATTTAAAGAAATTTTTTTTAAAATTATTTCAAAGAAATTGAAATGATTGAAAAGAGCACATTTTCAAAAATAATTCTTATAAAATTTATTTTATATTATTGAAAAGTTATCGTTTTACAGAAAAAGTGCTTCAAGTTTGCTTTTTGGTTTTTTCATTTTTTATATCCTCTTCATGAACGATTCCCGTATTTTGTATGCACATTTTAAAAATGTGCATTTTGTTTATTTATTCTTTATTTTTTATTTTTTTATTATTGTTTTTATTTTTGAGGTACTTTAATGAAATTCGGTACATAGACTTTTTTATTACAAAGCTTAAAGCTTTCTATTATCGTTAAAAATATGCTTTTTCGTGTTTTTTTTTCGTTTTGGCTTTTTGTACTTTTTTCAACGGTGTCAACTCTATTTATAATTTCGTGTATTGTTTATGTGTGTTTGTGTGCTTGTGTGTATTATTGTAAATTTAATTATACATGTGGTTGGCTGTATGCATGTGTGTGTGTGTGTGTGTGTGTGTGTGTGCGCGTAGTTGTACATGGCTATGCCTATAATTTTTTTATCCACGCCTCAACTAAAAAAATTATTGTTTAATATTTATGTTGGCGCCTCGTCCATTTTACATTGTTTATGTTTGTGTGTGTGTGTGTGTGTGTGTGTGTATGCAACATATATGTTTATGTAAATTGAATATTAATTAAAAGGGGGGATAATTATTGTACGCTGGCATACGTAGATTTTTATGTAGCAAATTACCACCGTCACTATTTATGTGTAATTTTGTATAATTAAATTGAATTTCTTCTTATTTTTATTTTCATTTTCATTTTTTTTTTTTGCCTTCATTTTGTTGTAATTTCATTGTTAACATGTCAATAAGCCATTTTGTACTAATTTATTTGTTTTGTAAATTGTTAATTTTTTTTCTTTGTTATTGTTATTCTTCTTCTTCTTTAATTTCAATGCGCACTTAATTTAATTTTGAAAATTGACAAAATCTCTCAATCATAGGTTATTGATTCATGATGACTCGGAAAACCGAGTCGGTTCATTTTAATATCGTGGATCTCAGATAATTTGACAGAGCGCTCGCAGAGAGTTCTGTTCAATGGTACTCTGTCACGTGAAATATAAATCCCATTAGGCGTTCCTCAGAGCAGCCATTTGGGTCGGTTATATGAATGGTGCTTCGCCAACGGTATGTCACTGAATTTGAAAAAGTCTAAGAAAATATCGTTCACTTGAACAACACCTCTCACGACACAGTAGGCCATTAATGATTATGAATTAGAAAGTGTGACAAGTGTTAAAGATCTTGGAGTTATATGTGATCCGAAACTTAGATTTAATCTACATATTGGGGCCTTGGTAAATAAAGCAAAATCGATTCTAGGGTTTGTGAAAAGATGGGCCAAGGAATTCAAGGTCCCTTATGAGGTCAATATTAGAATATTCGTCTGTCGTAAGGAGCCCTTTTTATAACTGCTACATAAATTTAATCGCATCTGTACAAAAACTCTTTACCTCCGTATAAAAATCGATTGAAATGAATTAAATTGCCTGCAATTTTTATAGTGAAATTGATTCAAGTTGATCTAATTTAGGGCATTTCATTGAATGTACCTGCGCGAGTTTCAAGACATTTTGTCCCAATAAAACTGCCACAATACCGTACTAACTCTAAGTTGTATATTTCATTAAGGGTTCTGTGTAAATTATTATCATTTGTTTGATCCGTCGGTAAACTCTATAAGCTAAATTAGGAAGCCCCTTTTATGCCAATAGTTACCAGATTGTTTCATCATTTGTGAAATCATTTGCTTACTTTCTCGGGAATTATGCGTATATTTGATGGTCTTTTCAAAGTTCATTCAGTTAAGAAAAGGTCATACTTTGGATTAGTTCAGACAAGTATCCTTTAGCTCTTAATTTTATATGATGATCACCTCATACCTATTTTTCTTGTTTTTGTTGTTGTTATTACTATTGCTTTTTTTTTGTTTTTGTTGCTTGTTGGCTGTGGCTTTACTTGGAAATGTCAATATGAATCAAATGTGAATTTCGTATTTGGAATAATTACTTTTGCTATTTTTCTTACTTTTAATAATGATCATAATTAAATCTCTAAGACTACTAAGGCTAATTTTAACATTAAAAAAATTGTATAGTTGTAAAGTAAATAAATAAATTGAAATATATGAGGCTCTAAATTAAATTTTGAATTTAATAATAATAATTTTGTCTTAATATATTTTTTAATGTAAATATTATTGAATATGCCACTGGTTGTTGTTTGTTGTTTCTTTTATTGTCTATGAAATAATATTTTCATCTTTTTCATCTTTTCTCAATAATTTCGTTATGTTTTTGTTGTTATTACAAAAAAAAAAAAAAAAATTCGTTATCGAATCTTTATATGCGCTATTATATTAAATTATTATTAAATTTTAAAGAACTCTGCTGATGCAATGCTTTTAAGTTGTTGTTGTAGTTATTGCTTATGAAATGTTAATTGAAAATTAATTTTTAAATCGTTTCATATTTTAATAAAAATTTTTGCATATAAAATTTCTTAAAATGCTTAGAAATATTTTCTTTACTCGTATACAACAATTTTCTTAATTTTTCTTAATTGGGCGATTGCTATTTTATATTAATTTACCTGCATACTCGCGCATCTCTAATTGAAATTTCATCTCTAATTTAATTTAATTGAAATGCATGCACATGCATGCCATCTCCTTGCAATAAAATTCTTTGATGATGATGATGATGATGATGATGATGCAAATGTTTATGAAATTTTAAATAATTTATTTTATATGTTTTATAATTTATTGTTGCTTCAATAAAGTTAATTTTAAAATTTTTTAATTTTTTTTTTCATTTTCACTGCCATTTACATATGAAATACATTTTTACAGGTGGTTATGTATGTATGTATGTGTATGTATGTATAAAATTACCGATGTGAACGTTTGTGAACGTTTGCAATTTTTTTATGAAATTTTAAACTTTAATGAAGACATTATTTTTTTTGCTTTATATAAAAATATAAAAAAAAGTACAATTAAAAAAAAGTTGAAACAAAAAATTTTTATATTGATTATTATATTGAATTCGATTGAATTTTACATAATGCCTTTTGGGCATTAGCCAGGCTATGCTTGCCATTATTCATATTTAATTTTTGATTTTTTGGTCAATTTTTGGCCAGAACGGCATGCATAAACAGTAGCTTTTGCCACAATCTGTTTGAGATTATTATTATTATTCTTGTTGTTGTTGTTGTTGTTGTTGTTGTTGTTGTTGTTGTTGTTGCATGTGTTAGACAAAAATGTATAAAAAGAGAAAAGTAAAAATTGAAATATGATTCTCCAAAGTCTTGTATATGACTGCAAAATGTTTATGATTATGATTATGGTTATGGCCATGGCCATGACTACGGCCAATTTAGCACCTTGCTATGTTTTTTTTTTTGGCCATTACTTTAACCTTAGCTTTGGCTTTGGCTTTGGCTTTGGCATTGGCATTGGCATTCATTTAGCCTGCAGATGCTGCTGCTATTCATAATATCACTATTTCGCATGTGTGTGTGTCTGTGTGTGTGCATGCTCATCATAATTTTATTTTTATTATATTTTATTATTATTATTGTAAAAAATTTATTATATATAAATATGGTTGTACATATAAGTTAGAGATGTTTTCATATTATGAAAAAAAAAATTTCTTTAATTTTATGATCAGTGTAAATGGTAAAGTAAAAAAAAGGTACAGATCTCAGAGAAAATCTGCTGACTTTCTATTTTTACCAAAAAAATCATTATTATCAAAATTCATTTTGAAGTTTCCCAAATTTTAATCTTAAAAAAATATAAAACTTTGATGAAAAAGAATAAAAATAAACTGCAGTTCTGTAGAAAGTATCGATGTCAATATTTAGATGACATAAAATTGACATTTAAAATTCAAAACTCTACTACTTAGAGTGCTTGAAATACAGTAAAAAGAATTTTTTACATTGAATTGTAACAATCGCTAAAATGTACAAAAGTTATTGCTTATTTGAAACACTAAGCAAATCAGTTGCCCAAATTAGCAGGCACAAATTAAGTAGACCCAATTTAGTCTATTCAAAGTTTCTGAGAAAATGTAATACTTTAAACGGCATGGAAAACATTCAAAGTCCAAATAAAGAAGAGAGCTTCATTAAATCGCTGACTTCCATATCAGTAAATATAAATGTATATTTTACTTTACTTTACTTTACTTTACTTTACCTTACTTTACTTTACTTGACTTTACTTTTACTTAATTTTACTTTACTTTACTTTACTTTACCTTACTTTACTTTACTTACTTGACTTTATTTTACTTAACTTTACTTGACTTTACTTTATTTTACTTAACTTTACTTGACTTTACTTTACACAACTTATTCAAATAAAATTTTATTAGTCTTTTAGTTTTTTTTTATCGTTTTCTTCTACTCCGTTTTCTTCTAAATATTTTTTTTTTCACAATTTATAATTTGATGAAACCATAAATGTTTATCTTAAAATGCTACTGTGTATTCAGGTTGAGATAGATTAAAAAAAAAGTTTCTTAATTAGAATTTATATCGTACTTTTTATATGGCATTTTGTTTCTTCTCTACTTTGTTTCTCTCTCTTAATATCAGCTTTTTCAAAGAAATTTTATTTGAGAATAAATAACAAGCAAAATATACATGAAATAAAATTAAGCTTTACATTGTGTGAAACAGAAAAGTTGAAAAAAAAATTACACTTTCTAACTGACTCTTTCAAAATTTTTTATATGCCGGATACTGTTTGTTGTATAAAATAAGCGATTTCTGTTTATTTTATGTAAAAAAAAGCATTAAAATTCTGAGTCAGTGGAAATTGTGTAAAGTAATAGTCTGTCTGCCGATTATGAAAGCACCTGCTAATCAAATACATGGATTTGAATTGGTATGTTAAATGTGTCGCGTCGTTTAAACGTAAAACCCATCGACTACACTTATTCAAAATTATATAACATCAAATTTTAACTTTTATCTTTTTTTTCCGATCTTCATGTATATTTAATATGTAAATAATTTTTTTGTAAATGTTAGTCTAATTGATTTCGATGTTTTTGAATTTATTCAAAAGTCTGAGACTCTTCGTAGATCACCTAGATAATGATCATTTAGAAGCTGCACCTTTTTTACTTTTTTAATGGAATTTGTTATTGTGAAATATACGAAACTTTTTTATTAGCAACAAGTTGCAGCATTTTCCGCAACTTTGTTTCCAGAGCACGCTGTTTATTTGTTTCTCTGATTGCTGGTTTGTTTTTTTTTTTATTTTGAGGAAAATTATTAAATTAAAAATTAACATATTGAATTTTTGTTTTTGATATGTGAATGTTATTAAATTGAAGCAAGATTTATTTATACATTATTGGTAGCATAAAATTATTTATGATTATTCAACATCAGATACAGATAAGAAAATAATAATAATAATAAGAAAAATAAGAAGAAAAATAAATAATAATAAATTTCAATTTATGTACACACCTACATAAAGGTATGCACATGTACATACACATCCATATACAGCTTCTATTTTATTAATAATTCTATTTTTTCTTTTTTCCTTTTTTTTCTTTTTTGGTTTTGATTTCCTTACATGTGCTGCTGTTGCAGCAGCAACAATAGCAACAATTGCAATAAAATTTTTAATAGTAGTAGTAGCAACTGCAATGCACTATCAATATCAATAAACAATAAAATGATATAAACCGCCCAGAAATGATCTCGTAATAAATAATTTTGCTTGTTCTTTTTTATTTTCTTACTACTTTTTAATTTTTATGTGAAACATCAAAAGAAAAAAAAAAGCGTAGCCGTAAAAAAAAAATAAAGAGCATAAAAAAAAGGAAAATTATCTGTAACCTAAAGTCATATTGCTAAACACAAGCATGTGTACATGAAAGGTATTATATAAAAATATTTATCATGTTATTCAAGTGATTTTTGTTATTGCAGTTTTTCTTTTCTTGTTGTTATCGCTTTAAAATAAATGTTTACTTGGCATGTATGCGCATATCAATAATGATTTTATGTTGGCTAGTTGGTTTTTGTTTCTCAGCCCGCGAGGCTGATTTTGTTTTTCATATTACAAAATAAGTAAAGGACTTCTTGAAAATTGGCGGCTTTATTATTGACTTTCTGCTGTTTTTGTAGTTCATAAAATTTGCATAACAATTGATTATTAATTATTTAGTTCTTGCTTGTCTTGTTCGTCTTGTTACTGCACTGCAATGCCAACATTAGAATGATCGAAGATCATTTGATGGGAAACTTATATGGCATATAAAAATGGAGTGAAAGAAAGAGAGAGACAGAGACAGAAGTGAGAAGAGAGAAGAACAGAAAAGAAGAAGAAGCAGAACAGAACAGAACAGCAATAATTCATTTTTTCAAATTTATTCAAAGCTTTTTTTTCTCTTGTATGCATGCCTGAACATTTTTGAGCATGTAACTGCATGCTAAATTCTCCATTTAATTAATGTCGCATTTTCAAGTGCATTGTTTTTCTCTTATTTTATACGTTTTTTGTTTTTTGTTTTTTGTTTTTTGTTTTTTTTTGCTTGCATTTAGAAACGCAGTTGCAGTTAGTTATTCGGCATGCCTTCGTACAACAACGAATTAATATGAATCACATACATACAAGAAATTATACTAAATTCAAACGTTCATTATTAAGTGACATTAATGTAACAACAATAACTAACGTAACAACGTATTGAAACAAGTAAATGAATCTAAAAAAAAGGAATCAGAACAAAAAACTAAAAAAAAAAACTAAATAAAGATAAAAACATGAATATTGATGTCCATGTTTTGACATGTGTGTGTAGGAATATAAATGAAAAGTTTTTCTAACATAATTTTGTTTAGCGTAGAGAACAATCAGTTAAATATTTAATTCATTCAATTTAATTTTTAAGAAAATATATGTTCCGGTTAGCCAGAGGGATGCGCCTACTGTCTTAGGGGAATTTTAGAAGTTGCCCATGCCTTAAATTTCTTAAAATAAATTGTATATGCTAAACTTGTTTTCATGAATATTTTATTAAGTTATTTCATTAGTGTCAATTTAAATGTAAATTTATGTGGCTAGAATATTTGGCAATTTTATTTCAGTTGTATTAGCATGTCACAATTTCGTCCCCTTTTGATCATTTAATTACCAAAAAAAAAAAAACTTTAGCATAATCTTTGCCCTTTTTATGACCCGTAATGCGTTAAGGTGTAAATAAACAAAAAGGCTAAGAAGAAAAATTATGAACAATGGTTATTTAGTCTAAAAAGCATTAAAGCTTTTTAGATGGGATTGTTTTTCATAATTTTTTTTTATGATCTTTCTGACCATCTTTCTCTTTTTCTCTCTGCCTCTTATGGACCCTCTAGAATAGGCTAAGCCGAATCGTACAATTTTTATATTTTTATTATTTTTATTTTGCTTTTCTTTAAAGTTACATATAATTCTATTATTGTTAATGTAGGTGGTGTTATTGGTAAAATGTAGAGAGCAGAGATAATCATTTTGGTCATTATTATCTTTCATGGCAATTTCAAAAATTGAAGGCAGTACGGATTAAATTACGAGATCAAGCCACAGATTTAATTTTAGATTTACCACGAAATCCCTATTAAGGATATTTACGTAAAGTTGGTGAAGGTTGGTGATGCCCTTACACAAAGGACGTTCAAAAGAGAATCGGCCAGGCTTGTCCAGTATACTACATTTCGTCCATAATAATAAGCATTTGAGATAGCAGGACTTTAGCTAAATATTTACTTTTATTTACTATTTTGTGCCCCTTCTTCTCTTTCTTGTTCTCCTTTTTGTACAATTTACTTTCATAACAAATAGCTCACTCTATTTCTACCTACCAACAACACCTCAACATTCTCACTGTAATCTCTGCCCTTGTGTGTTTTAATAATTTTTCTTGTTGTTTTGAAAGATATTGATCACGTATTGCATGATCTTGAAATTACGTACAAAGGAAAAAACAAAAAAAAGAGAAGAAACAAAAAGCGTCGTGAAAGGTTTTGTACATACAATTTATTTATATTCTTATTTGTATTTATTGTTGTCGTTTGCTCTTTTTGTCTGTTTTTGTTCGTTTTTGTCTGCTTTTGTCTGTTGTTATTATGATATTAGTTTATCTTCTTCTTTTTAGTTTTGTAATTTTGTGAACTCTTTTACTTCATCAATGTGACCTTTACGATTTTATTTTTACATTTTCTTTTGATTTATCCTATTTTTTTTTTCGATATTAAAGCATAAGAAAAGCAAAACTAATTTACACGATGCTTATATGATTTTTGTACATTCGTTCCCGAGGTAGGGATGATCGTTTGTTTGTTACATTTTAACACAAACAAAGATATAGCGAAAGTAAGAGAGAGAGTAAGAGAGTGAGATTATGAGAGAGGAGAACGAAATAAAGGCAAGCAACAAGTATCGTTTATAAGAAGAAGAAGAAAAAGTTCAAACAAATTGAATGGAAAATTTACAAAACAAAGAAAAAATAAATAAAAGCTAAGAAATTGAGGCAAATTAACTATAAACGTTTAGAGTAGCAACAATAACTTTTATAAATAATGATAACAGCAACAACATTGGAAAATATTAATGCTTGAGACAAAAATATCAAATCGTATATAAATGTTTCGCCTTTAGTCACGTTCCACGTGTAACACTGAGAGAAATCAAGCTAAAAAGAAACACGAAAGAAAATGAAAAGAAAAGAGGAGAGGCCAGACCAATAAATTGAACTGTGACCGAATAATTTCCATTAAGATAAACAACCACACAAACATATCGACATGATTACATGTTACATGCGAGATATTTAATAATAAATGATTTGCAATTTTATTGCTACATTTTTTTTTAAATAAAATTTTTCCTTTTTTCCTTTTTGTTATTAAAATAAAAATCTTCATTTAAAAATGAAATTTAACCGATAGAATTTCTAAACTGCTTTAGTTAGTTTAACTTTAATTTTGCCAATTCTCTCACGTTCATTGTGAATTATGCTTTTAAAATTAAAGAACTTTGTTAGAATTTCTTTGACACTTTGAAGATTCAGTTAAATGGTTCAGTTCAGTTAAATTGTTACATTTTTGTCTTTATTCGTAATTTGATCATTTTTGATTCACTAAATATTGGCATAAGGCTGCACAAAATATGATGAAAAATCCAGGTGAGAATTATGGATAACCGGTTGCGTAGAAAGTGATCTTCAAAATGCGTGGTCAATTTACTTGTCATTTTTTATTCGATAAAGTGCTATCAATTTCAAAAAATAAAACAAATAAACTAAAAATCAGGCTCCATGATTTTAATGAGACTTTTTTGAGGTAGATCCCTCCCTTTGATGCTACGTTTTATTTATTTACTAGCGATACACAATTTTTAAGTGAAAGTAGCAGAGTTTCTACGTTCCATCTAAAAATTATTCAAACATTTTGATATCAATTCATTTCGTTAAGCTCTTTCTCTAAATCAATTTTTTTTTGTGTTATGTTTTGTTCTGACTGATGTTAAAAATCTATATGGCAAAAGGCATGGAAATGTGAATTGAGTGATATGAGGAGAATGTTTTCAATACCAAACACTTCAAAAGTATTCAAGAATTTACGTTTTTTTTTTGGTCTTTTTTGTTTTTTTCTGCATTTTATTTTATTTTATTTTGTTCTTTTTTGGTTTTTTTGTTTTTAATTCCATTTAGCACCTGCTACAGCATTAATTATATTAATAATAATGTACAAGATATAAAATGTATGATATTGTGGAGATTTTTTTAAAAAATTTTTTATTGTATTTTTTTATTTTGTTTTGGTTTGTCTTAGCAAATCGTGTGGCCTTTTCTTTGCGCCATATTTTTTGCTTTTCATTTTCGACATTAACTACTACAACAGCGTTACGCATATAAAAGAAAGGCAATGTGTGTGTACTTAAAATATTTATAAATAACAAGGCAAACAAACACATGCACGCACACACACACACACACACACACACACACACACAAACAGTTTTTACATAAACGTTTCATTTCGTTTCATAGATGCCGCTTTTTTTCTCTCTGTGATTATTATTATTTTATATGTATGTGTGTATGTGATTATGTTGTTGTTATTGTAATTGTATGTCTTTGCATTTATTATTGTGTATGAACCAATTAACACTTGTTTTCATAGCCTTAGACTTTTAACTACATTTTTTGGTGGCGTGCAAAAATGTTCTGTCCTGTACTGCCTTTGTCCTTTATCTCGCTCCGCATATTTGTTTGGTTTATATTTTTGCGTTTCTGGTTTGGCTTTGACTGATTATAATAATAACAAATAAGAATCGGACAATCAAATGACATAATAAACATGTTGCAACATCATTCAATTAAAAGTTGCTCAAGTAAAAAATTCACAAAAAAAGAAAAACAAAGAAAAAGAAATAAAATACAAAATGGCACATATGTACATGTAGGTAAACGTATACGTATATGCAAACCTAACAGTAAAAAAATTTATTTATTTTCTTCTCAATTTTTTCACAATTTAAATCTTATTGTTGTAGTTGGTGTTTGTTTTGTTCTAGTTGATGATTACCGTTTGCTTCAAAGTTTTCTTCTCTCTATGTTACACACACTCTCCCTCTCTCTCTCTCTGTGTGTGTGTGTGTGAAAGCTTAAGATGGGTTTGAAGGAATAAGAGTATAATTTCTTTGAATAATATACATCATTAAAACAAAAACAATTTTAGAAAAGACAATTCTAAAAAAAGTTCAAAAAGAGAAATTAATAAAAAGGGAAAACAAGAATAAGAATTCATAAAATGAAACACCAACAATTTGAATGAGATCAAGGTTACCAATACCAATGCTCTGGCGAACGGCTATAATTAGTTTAATGCTGATGTTTGCTGGTGTTGATGATACTCACGAAATCATGATAAAGATAATAATGATGATGATGATGATGATGATGATGATGATGAAAAGATTTTCAGATTTCTATTATTGTAATTACTTTCAAATATTTGCGCTTCAAAATTATTGTTGTTGTTGTAAAGTCAGTGGTAGGTAACAAATCTTGTTATTATTATTTAGAATTGCAACTGAAGGTTGCAGCTTTCGCAACTGCTGCTACTTTAAGCTTTAACTTCAGATTCAGCTTGTTTGCTCTAATAAGTGCGCTCTTAAATTTAAACAAAACAAAAAAAAAAAACTAGTGAGAAAATTATATTGGCTTGAGTCAAAGCTTGGATACCCACCACCTAAGACGCTCTATTTCGTATTTTACAGATAGAAATAATTTGATATAGCATAATTTCGGATAGAAGTGGTTGATTTGCACGATTTTTTCGTAGGCACAAATTTCATCTCTCCATCTGTTTTCCTCTAAATTTATGAGCGAAAAACTATAAATGAAAGATGTGAGATGTTTCCAGTTTACATTGATTGATATTTGGTACTTTACTAATCCCAGCCAATGTACATGAATTTTCAAATTTTAGCTGAGGACTTTATTTTTATTATTTTTGCGACTATCAAAATGTGCAATATACACGGACATCGGTACCTCCGACTCCACTTCCTTCTGGATATTACAAACATAATGACAAAGTAAGTATACTTCCAATCACTTGGAATTGAGTGTAAAAGCGAAGCAAAAAACGAGAAACAGATAAATCAACAGCAAGAAAATGTTTGTTAAATAAATTTTTCATTCGTGTGTGTACATGTGTTCGTTCATATTTTGAAGCTTTATATTCGCAATTTTTCTTTTAGCTTTTTAACTTTTTTTTCAGATAATTCGTATAAAATTGTGTAAAGTGTTTTAAAAAATTTCCTAGAATTCTACGCTAATTTGAACTTAAAGTGTTTGGGGATGACCACGATAATTATATAATATTATTAATTACAACAACAACAACAACAATAATAATAATAATAAATAATAATAATAATAATAATAATAAGAACAACAACAACAACAGAAATGGCAATTTCGACACTTGTTATTTCATTTGTTCAAACAAACATGAAGGTTTTGTTTTTGCCTTTGCTTTTCTTGTTTAAACATGAAATACTTTCCATTGGTGCGTCTATTGCGCACCCAGTAGACTTTGACTTCCGCCCATATAATTTTGTTTTGCCATCTATAAAGTTAGTGTTCATACATCCAGTCAAAGCTTCATCGTTCATCATGAATTTGAGTGCCTTAAAAAAATATGAAGCAACAATCTTTGCAGATGTTTGCCAAAATCGATTGCTAATATTGAACCGTCCATCCGTCCATCCATTCATCCATCCGTCTATTTATTCTTATATTCATTTCTACAGATCTTCTAAAATAATAGAAATGTGCAATCTTTTTTTACTTTCAATTTTTTAATCGAGTTTTTTTTTTTGAAGTGCGAATTTTTGAAAAATCCATTATGTCTTACCATCCTTGTGGTTTTGAAAATAAAAATTTCCTAAATGTATGTAGCTTTTTAGTTCAAAAATACTAAGATATAAAAATTTTAAATAATTGCCGAATATTTGCCATGGTTCATAATCATAAAAAAATCTAAATATGAGGAAAATTTATAATTTTAAAGATTTTTGAATAAAAATCAATGCATTGTCGAACGAATGAACGAATTTTTAAAACTTGTCGAAAACTTCAACATTTTGCTTTAAACTTGTAATACATTTGGTCAACTTTTTGGCATTATTAGCCAAAGTAGTGCAGGATATTTCAGAGTTGGCTGCCAGAGTTTTATTTTCACTTGAAATTTAAAATGAAATCTTTTGATTTGAGCATTAAATGATGAATTTATAAGAGAATTTGTAGGCTGCATTTATTTGTTATATGCCGCTGTAAGTTGTTCGACATTGGAAAATTATTATCTTTTAGCCTTGATTATTCTCCTTGTTTTTTCCTTTTTCCTGTTTTGTAGATTTGAAATTTTCGTTTTTTGTTTTTTTTTTTGTTTGCAATCGTTTTAAAATTATACATAATTTATTAAACTATTGCATGTGTATGTGTGCATGTGTGTATGTATATGTATGTGTATGTGTAGTAGTAGTGGTAGCGGTTAGTTAGTTTAGATGCCATGTATGTTTGGCTGAATTTTTGTTAGCTTTGTCTATGGGTTTATCTGTTTGTCTGTCGGTCTGTCCGTCTATCTGGTTATCCATTTGAATTTGGCCTTTTAATTTCTGTATACGAAGTTAGCTGAAAATTTTTATTTTTATATAAATTTACATGCATACATGTACAACTGTTTGTTTGTATGTGTGTATGTGTGTGTGTGCAAGTTTCGACTTATTAATACGTAAATTCATAGGTTGCCTCTTTTCATATATTCCTTCTTCTTCTTGTTCTTCTTCTTCAGTAGGTTTTTGTGGTAGATTTGAGGTTTTAGTTAGTTTTTGCTTTTTTATTTTTTTTTTTTGCTAAATTTTTATTGAACTTTTTGTTTTTGCTTTCGTTTTTGTTTATGCTTTTTTTGGGCTCTTGTTGCTTATTTGATTATGATTAATACGTTTAAACCGCAATTTAGAATGTTTATATATAATGCATTCAAAAAGGCTTTTTTTAAAAAATTAAAAATTAAAAATTTAAAAAAAAAGACTGGAAAAGTAAAAACCGTTACCTTAAGAATAACAAGTTCAAATGTGCATGTGAAATATGACAATAATGTAACAAATTTTATAGTTACCATAGTTGCCATTTTAATTAAATCTTGATTTCTTGTTGCTATTGTGTATGCCAACAAGACTCTAAAAAGGAAAACAATCAACAACCAACAACAAATTGAAACGATTTTAAAAATCAAAAAGGCAAAGAAAAATATATCACGCCATCTCTGCTTTACTTATTCTAGTTATTTTTTATTATAATTCTAGACTAAAGCGACATGATTATTATTTTTTACATTCAACTCGTTAGTCTTCTTCGTTTTTACAACAACAATAAAGCAAAGTAAAACAAACAAGGCATATCAAATCATGCATGTAAAAAAAGCTTCTTATTTCTCTTGTTTCTCTTGTTTCTCTGCTTCTTTTTTATATAAGCATATTATTAATTATTATTGTATAATTTTGTTGTTGTTACTATTATTGTTGTGGTAGTAGTACATATTTCAAGTATTTTGTCATCTTCTTTCTCTCTTTTTGTTTTTTTTTTGAACTTATAATTTAATTAAATTGTCGCCTGGAGCTATGGAACTGGAGAATAAAGAAGATTGAGGTGTGCCATAAATAATTTATAAAAAGCACAAATAAACGAGAAAAACAACAAAAAAGAGAGAGATAAACACAGAAAAATACAACAAGAAATTGAAAAATCAAAGCTAAAAGCAAAGAGAAAAAGAGTGACAGAGACAATGACAAATCATTTAAGTGACCTGTTAATGTTATTGATGATTTGTTATTATCCTTGTTGATTTGTTTTATATTCATATATAAATATAAACGTGTACATGCATACACACACACACACACACACAACCGATCTTTTTTCACATGCTAGCGTTTACAATTATTTCTAGTTAATTGGTTGAATATTATTATTATTATTGTTGTTGTTGTTATTATTATTACACTCATTTTAGTTGAATAATGTACAAAAAAGCAAAAAAAAGAAAAAAAAGGAAGAAAAAATATGACAAAGCAGAAACATTTAACAATTTCCTCCTTTTTATGTGTGTTTCGTTTCTTTTGGATGATTACTAAATTTAAGTGAACGTATAAAATATTGATATAATAAATAAAGTTCGGTAGAATAAAACGATCGATTGATAGCAATATATTGCTCTAGGATGGTTAAAATATCTTTTGCTGCATCTTGCTGCTACCCTCTTTTTTTGTTTTCTTTTATTGTTGGTGTTAATTTTTAATTGCTTGCAAAAATGAGATAAATATTGAATAAAAATTCTTGGCATATTTTATTTTTATATTAAACGGGCATGACTCTAATTACAACTAAAAAAAAAAATTAAAAAAAAAATTACAAAAAAGAATTGTCAAATTAAAATGACAAATGTAAAATGTTTGCCGGCGTGCTTTTTTTTAATCTCTATATATTTACAATAATAATAATAATGATGATAATGATGATAATGATAATAATAATAATAATTATTATTATTATTTAATAGTAATGATAATTATAATAAAAATGATCATTATAAAGTTTTTGTTGTTTTTCCTTTTCGATTTAAATGCTAAATTTTATAAAAAATTTGTAAACGTTCAATAACACTCGTTCATTTATTCGCTTATATTTTCGTTTCATTTGGCTTGTGTGTAATAAAATGCCCAGATAATATGAATACCTTTACTGGACAGACGTACAGACAAACAAATCGTATACAATAGCTCAGATACAAAATAAAATGTATTATTGCACATTTTTAGATATGTTTATGTGTGTGTGTGTCCAGGAGTGTATATTTTTATTGTTCTTTGTCTTTCTCTCTAATGATGCGTGTAAGGCCACTGTTTACAACGTAAACTATGCGCTACCGTTCGGCAATGTAAACGATGATATGTTGCTTTTTTTTTCACGAAGCAAAATAAATAATGCGCATATTATGTCGCATTAAAATGTTTAGTGGTTTGTGCTTCAACTCATCTAGTTCAGTCTCAACGAAAAGCTTTCTACTTCATTTATCTCATCTGAAATATTTTAAATACCTTTGCTTCTCGTCAATTGTTTTTATTGAGAATTATTTTCGTAGGGAAGCTATTTTTCGATTGAATTGTTTCTTTTTTATAAAGCTCATCTATGCAGGACAATCATGCAGTAATCAGCAACATATCAGATTAACGGTAAAATCTCTTTCAAGTTGAAGTTGCTTCCCACTATCAATTTCAGTATAGCAAATAATAAAGTGTGTATTCTTATTTTTATGTAGGGTGCTTACAAATCTATAAACTGTGTATGTGTGTTCAAAATATAAAAATATAATAAAATGCAATAACTTTTACAGATAGCGTTATATAAACTAGTGTTGTTTTGAGTTTGAGTGCGTGCATGCATATTTTTTTATGTTGTTTTGCCCTTAACAACATTCCAAATTATTATACTCATGATAATCATAATCATAATCATAATCATAATTATAATCAACAAGTCGGAACTCTAATGTAAGAGTTGAAGTTAAAGGCAGTGTCTGAGCTTGAGATCGTTTGCTCGTTTGCTTTTTACATGCTTTAATCTGAGTTAATTTAACTTAAAACATCACGTTGCATGTAAAACATAAACTATAACAACAACAACAACAACAGCAACAACAACAACATAAGAATGAGCTTGAACATGAACTTTTTTTACATCTACTACTTGTCATTAAAATATTGCCCCAGTAACTGACTGAGCTTTGATTTTTTTTTCTTTTCATGTTTCTACCTTTCTCTCTCACACTCGCTCTCTATTTCTCTATTTCTATAAGTTGGCAGTTTTTTTTTTATTTGTGCTTTTTTTTACTTCTATCTTTGTTTATCTCACAGCTCTTATTATTGGTCTCGTAAATTTTATTATCTCGTTATTATGGATTTTGTTTGGTAATTTTATGGCCGTATAAGTCTTTCGGGTGCTATTATTATTGTCAATTGTTATTATTATTATTATTATTATTATTCGTATTTTAGTTGTTATTGTTATTTTAAGAGCATGTCATTTACATTTACTATGGCTGCTGGTCTTGTGGATTTTTCTTCTTTTACGTCATTGCTTGCCATTGCTTTAGTGTTTCAGGAGTCTTTGTCTATGACTCTGCAAAAGGTATAGCAAAAAAAAAAAAAAAATAGAAAAAAAAAGAATTAAAATGAAGAAAAAATAAAGCAAGAAAAAAATCGAAATAATGAATTTTGTACTTTTTACGGGGTCATGGGAAAAAATTTGTCTCTCAGTTTTCTATGTTTGTAATAAAAAATTAACAAATAACTGTTTAAAAAAATTCTATTTGTTGCCTCAACTGTTTTTTTTATTAATAATATTATTATTACTCTGGTTTTTTTTTATTGCTACTTTTACTTTTTTTTAGGTTTGCAAACTTTTTTGCCTCCTTTAATTGCTTAGCAATTTGTTCGCTTTGTCATGGTTTGTTAAAACATTTTATTTTTAATTATTAATTTTATATTATTAATATTTTTTTAAATATTTTTTTATTAATTTGATTGTTTCTGTTTATTCTTGCACTTTCACATTGAAATATTTTTTTTAAATTTTTTTTTTTTTTTGTATAATCTCATTCTCCTTCCCATTGATTTGATGTTGTTGTCATTTGAAACTTTGAATTTGTATTGAAATTATTTATTGAAATGATAAGCAAAATTATATTTTTATTTTGTGTACACATTTAGAATGCTTTCTTTTTATTTTGGCCTTTTTGCCAAAATGTTTGAACAGCTTTGTGCCCTTTCAAATACAAATGTCCCGCATCAAGTACAATGATTATAAAATGGTTAAATTTTATTTTGATGTTTATCTTTATAAATCGTTCGATCGTTTCGTGATCATTTGTATAAACACGTACTAAATGAACTTTATGGTTTCATAAACAACAATAACAAAAATAATAATCAAAGTATAATTCAACTGAAAAACTTTAAAATTGCAAAGATTTGTAATAAAAAAAAAAAAAAATTGTAACGTAACATTACGCTGTTACGTACATGCATGGCCATAAAATCATGGAGTTAAAATCACTTTTAAATCATCAAATCACAATGCACATAAAAAATTTTGAAAACAAAAAAAAAAGGAAAAGACAAAGGGAAAACCTTTTAAGAAGGTTCACCTTGAATGCCAGCAAATCGTGTAAGCCAGCAATTTAAGGGATACCAAAAAAAAAAAAGAAATCAATATAAGTAAAATAATAAGAACAATAACAATAACAATAACAACAACAACAATTCCAAGAACAATGCATTACCCATTTAATCCATCCATCATCATTGTGGGCTTTAGATTTTTATTTTCTGATTACACATTGAACTTTTACATTGCTTTTCCTTTTTTTTTGTTTTGTTTTGTTTTTTTTTAAGGCACTTAAACAAAACAATTTTATTGCACGCCAGAGTATGATGAATGTGAAAGGTTACCACACCTCTTTAATACACAAAAAAACTCAATTGATCTTTATTATGCATTTTAAATATAAAAAGAAAAAAAAAACGAGCGAATGCAACGAAGCCATCTAAAAAATCATAATTCAAATAAAAACAAAAAAAAATACGAATTTGTCTTTATGCATGTCAAGTTCGGCTCAAAGTTTTTTTTGCACGACTGAAAGCTCGATTAGCTTAAAATAAAGCTTTAATATTCTTCTTTCTAATCTCTCAGTACCGCAAAGAATTTATTCTAAGAAAAGTATTTAAAATATTAAGATTTAAGTTTGCCATCAACTCATCGTCAGTCAGGTGCATAATTTAAACACCCACTGAAATTAATTATAAAATGTCGATTTGACAGATCGTTACCATTGTCATCATCATCATCATCATCATCACAATGATCATGATCATCTTGTAATCTCTAGCCAATATTCGCATAGTTTTTGCTTTTTTGTTGTTGCTTTTTTTTAACGCATGCCTTATGGATGCGTTTTATTTGGAATTGCGTTTTGCTTTTAATGTTTTTTAGTGGTAAGGAATTCTTACAATTTTGTAGTAATATCATTATCAAGATCATTATTGCCATTAATTATTACAACTCAAAATTAAGTCTTATCATACAATTAAATTTACATCTTAGCAATAACAATAAAAAATAAAAAAGAAACATAAAAAAACTAGGAGAAGATATAAAAAGTAAAATAATCAGAAATGTTGTTCAAGTTAATGGAAAAAAAAAACAAAAAAAAAGGAAAAAAAGCTAAAGGTGAATTGTTGGCAATCAAGTTGAGGGAATGAATGTCTAGATATACTCGTTTTGTAAAAATAGCAATGGCATGGCAACGATAGCGTAACGTAAAGTATAAGAAAAAAAAAGATTCAAAATGATTTTGCCAAAAGGTCACCATGCTATCATTTCCGCATGATTATGGTTAATAAAAAAACAAATGAAACTGTAATTTTTGTATTGATATGGACAATAAGAAAGAGAGAGACAAAAGTATGGCGTATAGTGCGTATGGTGATTAACACAAAATATATTTTAGATTTTATTTTTATGCTTAAAGAGAATTATAAAGATAAAGAGAAAGATGTAGTGAGCGAGAGAGTGGTAGACGATGGAGAGTGCGAGTGAGAAAAAGTAACATTAATTTTTTTATGTACATAAAGTTATATTTAGAATTATAATAAAATGATGCGGATTACTAAAACGCACAGCGAAAACAAAGATCGAATAGTTTTTTAACAAACTTAATAAAAATCATCATTTTCACTAGGGAATATAAAAGCAAAAAAAAGAAAAACAAAAAAGGAAGAAATACCTTTTTAAAAACTTTTCTTGCCTTCCTTTTCTTTTTCTTTTGTAAAAGTCACGAAATATATTGCCGAAACGTTCAAACTGACAAAAAAAATTTTAAATTCAATATATCTCTCTATTTCTCTCTTCCTTTCTTCATAATAATGTTACATATGGCAAACGATGGGCCAGAATTTTTCTCTTTTAATTTTTTGCTGTTTTTTCTCTTTTTATCACACGCTACTCTTCGAAGGGGTAATGGGAATTTTTTTAAGCTTTACTTGAGGGATATTTTTTTTTTGCAAATGGAAAACTACTCCTTTTAAAAACGGGAAGAAAAATAGGGGTTTTTCTTGTTGCTGCGTAATTTAAAAGTAAAAAAAATACATCGGCAAACATTAAGGTTCGTTTGTGAATTATAAAGAGAGGAGCTTCACGTGATCTTGTATGTTTGAATTAGAGACTCCGTCTAATTGAGAGGATCGGATAGTGTTTATTATATACAAATGAGTAGCGTTAAGTAGTTTATAGCAATAAACTCCTTAAAAAAGATATTTAACGTAAGAGTGAGAGAGTCAGATTCAACTTAAATGTATTGGTTTGTAGTTTCATCTTACAGGCATAAAATAAACATATGAGCGCATGAGATTTATTCTCAAAATTATACCCTAACAATTGTTTCACATTGCAGTTTATTAAATTACAATACAAAACAAGTCACGTGTTGAGCATGCGAAACTTTTTTTCTGTTAATTGCTAATCACAGAGAATTACGCATGCATATAGTCTGAGAATTTTTCTCAGTTATGTAAGTTTCATGAGAGTATCATTGTTATTAATGAGTAAATTATGCTATGAATTGTGAGAACTTTAATTATTCATTTCTTTGCTGTTTAATTCTCTTTTTAATTTCCTAATTTTTCACACTTTATATGTCTCGCTTTTAATTTTGTTTCACATTTTTAAAGCAAGTAAAAAAATTATTATATGGAAAATGTTGGCATATATAAAAATCTGAATAATCTAACAATTCTTCATCATTTTCCCTGGTTCGAAACCTGAAAATTTAACTTTCAAAAAAAAAAAAAACTAAAAATGCAAAAAAGGGTTTTTTTTTTATTTATTTAGTTGGCTTCCTTTTTCTTTAAGACTTTTCTACTTTTAATAAAATCGCATACTTCTATATCCCAAACCATCCCAAACCCAACCCAACCCAACCCATCCCATTATTTGTATGATAAACTGCTTTATTTGCTGTGTAGTTGTTCTTGTATGTTATATTTGTTTGTATGTGTATGTTTATGTGTATGTGTGTATGTGTTTGTATGCTGTGACATTTTTCAAATTACTAACAAATTATTTATTTTGGTCCATAAAGTGGATTTAACTTGTAAACGGAGACAATAACCAACAAAAAAAACCACAATAAAATACCAAAAAAAAAAAAAAAAAATGGTAAAAAAAAATTTTGCAGTTATGTGAGCGTATTCTTCAACATTTTGGAGGTTTGGAGTGATAATGCCTGCTTGTCCCACTCCATGGGAAACTGAAACAAAATTGATGATTTCAATTAAGAAACATGTTTTTTTACATAATGGAAGATTAAGAGAACGCAAAAAAAAAAAACAACAACAACAAAGTATGGCAAAGAATAACTTAAAAAAGAAAAATCAAAGGCAAAAAAAAAGAAAGAAAAAAATTTAAGGCAACCTTTTTCTTGGCTCCATACGCTTAGGCAGGAAGATATGCCACACTAAAGAAGAACACTAAAAGAAGAAGAAAATGAATAAAAAAAAAAAAAAACAAAAGACACAACGCATCAACAAAAACACCAAACATTCAACAAAGTTTAAGTAATGAATCGATTTGAAATGCAACAGGTAACAAGTAACAGGCATCAGGTAACAGGTAACAGGTAACAGTAGCCCTAACAACACAGCACAACATAATAAGCACAATGTTAATACAACAACAAAACCAAACAAAACAAAAGAGTTCATATAAAAAATCCAGGTATTAAAAAAACAAAAAAAAAATCCAAAACGGAATAAGTGAAGGCTCAAGCTAAAGCTTAGGCCGAAACTCAAGCCCAAAGCCCCAGCCCCAGTCCCAGCCTAAGTCCAAGCTCAAACCTAAATTAAAGGCCAATGCTTAAGTAAAAAAGCAAAAATCAAAGGGAGAAGAGGAAAGGCAGAGCTAAATATTGAGCAGAATATTTTAATTCACAAAGCAGCTGAAGTTTAAAATGATGTCGGCTTCAAATTGAACTTGTTCTTCATGTTTTTTGTTTTTTGTTGTTTGCTTTTTTTTTTTTTTTTGTTAATTGTTCTTGTTAATGTTGTTGTTGTTGTTGTTGTTGTTGTTGTTGTTGTTGTTGTTGTTGTTGTTGTATTAGGCTGCCTTATTAAACAGCTTTATATTTTTCTTTTTCTGGTTCTCAGTTTCTTTTACGTTGAAGCCACTTTTTCCTTCATTTTATTTTATTTTATTTTTTTTTTTTATAAAAAAATAGAATAAATTTTGTTGAAACAAGTGAATTAAATTGAAATCATTGTTAGTCACTGATTTTATGTGAATATAGAATTTTTCAATTGTAGCCATAAAATCGAAATCTAATATGAAATGCTAAGCTGTTTTATTGAAATTCAATTATGAAATTGAATTTTGAAATTTTGAAATATTTAATTCTAAAATAAAATGAAAAAATTGTATAAGTGAATTATGAAAATTTCTTTAATGGAAAATGGCACGAAAGTAAGTGTCTATGGCGGTCTACCTTTCTCAGAGCCTTCATCATTGATTCGCTTTTAGCCATTTTTTTCAAAAAAAAAAAAAAAAAAAAAAAAAAAAAAATGCAGGCTAGATGAGTTAGGCTGGCAACTTATTAATTCATGTGTTTTTTTTAAATAAACGAAATCGTATGAAATTTGTCATTTTTTTTCAATATTTTCCTAATATACATTCATTTTATTTTAAGGTGATTTTTTTTTTGAAAATTTTTTTTTTTGCTTTTTCAACGATTTTGGTTTTGTTTTTTAAAATCTGGCCCAACCATGTTTAAATAAAAATAATCAAAGCATAAAGTTATAAAAAAGAAAAAAAATTTAGACGAAAGAAAAATAAAAATTAAAATCGCCAGCTTTTTTTAGCATATTTTTGTTTTTGTATTTCATTTTGAAATGTCGAAATTGTTCTTCATAAGTTTGTGTGTTGTGTTGCCGCGACATATTATTGTTAATTGTTGTTGAGAATTTTTGCAGCTGCCTTTGAAGAATAAAAAAAAGAAAAAGTAAGAATAAGCTGCTGCCGATTTGTAAAATATTTTTTTTTTTACTTCACTTTGAAATTTTTTTACGTATTTTACTTACTGCATTAAAAAGTCATTCATATTATTTGTTCAGAAAATTCCAATATCATCATGTGGCATGAATTTTATTTATTTAAAGCTATGTCCATCCATCCGTCCATTTACTTATCTTGCCTTCCTCCTTTTTTTTGCCTAAAATTGCATCAAATTTAAGTGTTTATTGCTATTGTTGTTGTTGTTGTTGTTGTTGTTGTTATTATTATTATTATTATTGTTTATTATTTTATATCTGTTGATTGTTGCTCTAAGCTAAGAAATCAAACTGAACTTGTTGGTCTATCACATCAGTCATATCTTATCGAAATTCATTAAGAATTCTTTCAAAAAATACAAAAGCACAAAAAAAACAACAAAAAGAAAAAAAAGGGAAATATAACACCATCAATTATGGAAACAAAAAAAAAAAAAAAGATGCCCCGTTTTTTCTCCTAATGGAAATTTACTTTGCCTTGGATTTGATATAAATGATTTGAGTAAAAATATTTGCTTCCCATTGAGCATAAAAATTAAAAATGAAAAATGAATGAAAGACACTTTCAAATATAAAAAAAATCACACGAGAATTTTTGGAAAGAGTTTGTGTAAGGGCAGGGCTTTGTGCATTGTATAACGTATGATGGGTGTCGGACAGCACATGGCCGCTCATTTAAAAAAAATCAAAATTATAAAAAAAAAAAAAGCAAAAAAAAAAGATTTATAAGTAATTTATTTATTTTATGAGGGTGAATGTTTCACATGCAAGCGTTGATATTCAACATCTCGTTCATGTTCATGGTTTATGTCCATGATCTATTTTATAAATGAAACTTCAACTCTCACGATTAGATTGAATTCAAAATGGGCAAAAAATCCAAAAACCAAAAAAAAAAAAAAAAAAAAAACAGGAAAGATAAATGGAAGTGTGTCCATAATGAGCATTCAATAAATCGTTGTATTCTCGAGCAACGAGTTGAAGATAAATTTTATTGTTGTTGCGTCTCAAATTTTACATGTAAATTTTACACGTAAAATTTACATGTGAAATTACATGAACTGTTAAAATAATTATCTATCTATTCAGATTGACATCTAAACATATTTAAATAAATTATATCAAATTGATGCAAACTTTAAGGGTGAAAATTGGGTAAATAGAAAAAATGCAAACTAAAAACAAAAAGCAAAAAAAAAAAAAACTCCACATAAATGACTGAGATTTATTTGCACATAAGTGCGCTTAAGTGGCCGTACATAAATGGGTATGGGTTTACTTTTGTGACTCAGTACTAAATAAAAAAAAAAAAAACCACCAAAAAAAAAGCCGGATGTCATAAGAAATGAAATGATTTTTCACACGCTATATTTACATACACACACGCACACATAAATATTACCAAGATCTTTGTCTAAGGCCGGGTATGTTCAGCTGTTGCCAGTGAGCACTCCTTAACGACAAAAACTAAGGGAGCAGCCCAGTGATTCAAATGCAGAAATTAGCGTTGAGGACAATGATGAATATAAACTGAGGATTTATAATGGCAGCAGCGTTATTCCCGATATGAAACTTCTGCTTATTATGATTCGAGAAGATGAGAGGATGGCGAGTTAGTTTGTAGTGTTACATATAAATTTCTTATAATTTTTGTGTTGTTGTCTGTTTTAAGCGCTTGTTAGTTATTCTCGGTCTACTTGGAAAGAAAAAAAAAGCCACAAAGTCTCTATTTCTCTTCCCATTAAATCGTTGTAGCGCAGACAGCCGAGTTTATTAGTGATGGTATAAATCGAAATAAAACAGACAGACCAGGGACGCTAGTTTTAGTTAGTTAGTTAATTTTAGTTACTTTAGTTAGTTAGTTGGTTTTAGTTAGTTAGTTTAGTTAGTCAGTTTAATTAGTTAGTTACTTTTGGTTAGTTAGTTTTATTAGTTAGATTTAGTTAGTTAGTTTTTAATATAAATCTAGATATTTTTTATATTCCAAATTGAGACTTTATGTGTATGTTGTTTACTCGGAATAAAATCACGATCAATTGAATTGAAAATTGCAATGTTTGACTTTGTCTGTGAATTTAAGTTAAAGGTTTATAAAAGTATTAGATAATTGACTGTGGGGGCTATGAATCTATAACACTGCTTGATCCAATTAAGAAGTAAAAGTCGAATTTTTAAACTCATTTAAAATGTAAGATGCCTGCATAATTCTTCAATATTTCAGTATCATTCTAAAAACCTTTTGTATGAGCGACATAATCATGCAAATTACAAAGAAAAATTTTGTACTTTTTTTTTTTTAAATAATTTAAATTTAATTGTTTTGTATTGGTTTTTTATTATTTTTTCTTTTTTTTTTTTTTAATTCCTTTTTTTCTTCTGAACTCCTTTTTTCCTGACAATTTATTTATTTGCTTTTTTTTTTATATTTTAATGAAATGTGCTATCGGCATAATTGAAAAATTTCAAAACATCTGCTTAACAATTTGTACAGCAATCAAGCATAATGATTTTTTAAATTTATTTGAATAAAATGCAATTGGAGCAAAATTGAACGTCATGATTATTTTGTAAAAAATTAAGTTTATTCTAGCAATTTCTTGTGCAATCTTTGAATTTAAATCAGAGAAATTGAAAATTGAAAAAAAAAAATTATCAAAATTTCTTTCTTGCAGCTAAAAATGACATCTAAGACATTTACTTGCATTTGGTATGAATTGTTGGAAATTATTTTTGTAAAATTATTCGATCACAAATTTTTGAATGCTTAATGGCCAAAACAATAGAAAATATTTGAAGATATTCATATCTAAATGTTTTAGTATAAAAAATACGGATAATTTTTTCCACATTAATTTTTTTAGTTTTTAGGTTTTTTAGTTTTTTTTTTTTTTTTGGTTTTTTGAATGTTTTGTTTCCATCTTAAACTCTAAATTATTAAAATCAAAATTCTTAAAATCTCATAATGTTTGAGGTATTGCATATAAAAAAAGAAAAAAATAGAAGGTATAGAAGAAGAAACAGTAGAAGTAGCAGTGAAAGAAATTTTTAGTTCAATTATAAGAGAAAAATCATAAGAAAGTTGTTTATTGTAATTTTGGGTTTTTTTTTCCTTTTGCTTTTAGTTCTTTCTAAAAATTATTATCCATGTAATAATTTTTAGCCTTTTCTTTTTTTTTTTTTTTGTCCCTCAGACCTACCTCTCTATATCACGTTCTCTCTACTGCTGCATTATTTTTGTGGCTGGCTTTCCATCTTGGATTTTTGTGAAGTGTTTCTTGTTATTTATAACAAAGAATAATAGTTTGTGTGTAGTTATTTGTTCATTTAATTTGATGAAAATCTATACATGGATGCTTTAAGGCCTAAACTAATTACAAATTAAAAGGGTATTTATTTCTCTCATACAAATGCAATGTAAGCTCGTTATGTACCATGTAATTGACTGAATGCCTTTTATTGGATTGTAGCTAAAGGCTTCATATAACATTAAACATACATACACACTCATATACATATACAAAAACACACACACACACACACACACACACACACAAATTTATATATATAAAACATAAAAAAAAAATTAATGGTATTCACATTTTTCACATAAAGATAGAAAAAAAAAAAGAGCGTTAGCGGGAGTGTAATTTTTTTAAAGGCTGGAATAATGTATTTATTATGATAATTATTGTTGTTGTTGTTCTTGTTGTTTTACAATATAAGTAAAAATTTTTTCTCCAGCAAGGCATTGCGTTCCATTAACTCAGCCCTCCAGTTGCGCCCCACGATCCCATGACTAGCATAAACCTTCTTCATAAACACAATACACACACACACACACACACACACACACACACACATTTATACATACAGAGACATGTCTGTAATGCCTGTCTACTTTTACACCTATAATTATGGCAATTGTTGCCCGTTATGCTGTACGACTTTTTTTCTTCTTTTCGCTTTTTTTTTTTTTGTTTTTTGGATTGTCGAATTTCGTTTTGTAATTTCTGTTGTTTTCTCTGTTGCTTATTCTTATTCTTCTTCTTCTTCTTGTTCGATTTTTGATTCAGACATGAAAATTTAAAAATTTAAGCATTTTAAATATTAACTTGAAAATCGTGCCTTGTTGAAATCTTTCATTATCTTCATCTCTTTCTCTCTTTCAAGTATGCTTCATTGAAATTCTGTTTATCTTAGGAAATTTACAACTTCATTAACTTTATTTAATTTTCCCTACCGCTCTTTTTAGTAAAATTTTCTATTTTTTTATTTTTTACTTTTTATTTTGTGTTTGGAGGGGGGAGGGGGGGGATTTATATCGTGTCACTAAAATTCATCATTTTTCAATTTAAAGTTTTTTGTGGCTGCTTTTAAATTTCATGAAATACGAAGAAAACAAATAAAAGGAAAATCAACTTTTTATTTATAGAAATTTTATAAAAGAAATATAAATTTAAGTTACGTCTAACAATAACTAACGTTAATTTAACGTTAATTTAAATAAATGATTTTTTTTTTAATTAGAATTATATCAATAAAAAATTTGTTATATGGAAAAAATTTCAACAAGCCACGTATTCCAAATGAATTGGATAAAGAAAAGAAAAAATCTCAACTCTTTTGATTGATTGCATTATTCGATTTAAATAAATTTTATATGATTTTTTTTCGATGATAATATGCCATTTATTTAAAAATTTTACTCAAATTCTGTTATTCATAACTTAATGATAGTTGAAAATTTTTTTTTATTTTAATTAACTGCAGATTTGAATTATTTAGGCAAATTTCTCTAAAAAATAATTAAAATGAATGCAAATGATACACCCCCCCCCCCCCCCCCCCCCCTTCCACCCCATTTAAATGGTGATTCGAGAAGAGCAACTGACAAAACTTATCAAATTTGCTTTTGATTTATCATAAAAATTTTTTTCTATAAAATAAAAAAAAAAACAGTTTTTGATTTCAATTAAATTGCCATCTTCGACATTTTGAAAGCATCTTAAAGCTTAATTTAAGTTTGCTAATTTAGCTTAGACATTTATATCTTCTAATCTTCAAGTAAAGTAAATATTGTGTCCTTTTTCTATGAAAGGAGTGTAATGTCATAGTTTCTTATAAAGTGATTTCCAAGTAGAGTTTTCTTTATACTGCGTTAGCAATAAGTGCTCTTAAATTAAATAACAAGTAGCTAAGAAGCATGTGGCAACTGGCAACTGGTAACAACTGGTAACTGGTAACTGGTAACTGGTAAATGGTAAAGACAAGATCCGTCTACATCTCCCACATTTTTTTTTTTTATTTTATTTAAATAACTCTTTGGCTTTTTCTTTTTTATTCTATCATCTTGATAACTTTTATTTTATGCCCTACATCACTTATGGTATTTTAAATTTATAAAGACCTTTGTAACAACCAAATGGCCATGATTTATTATAGCGATCATTTTACAGCCACTTTTTAAATCAATTTAAATTGTTCTACTCGTTCTATATAACGATTTTTTTTTTAATTATTTGAAATGTATCACGTATTACTTTGTTAACTTGTAACAACTACTTTTAACTTAAATTGTATTAGGTAAAAGAGTCGACTCCGATTAACTGTAACACTTTAACTTGGTTAAATAACGATTTTCTTTCTATAATAAACATTCTATGATTTGTATCAAAAACCAGTAAAATAAGTAGACTTAGATAGAGAGGCAGAGACTAGATCAAGGTAATTGAAGACTACAGTGACATGCTCACCATAAGAAACTGGCACCAAATGATAAATAGGTAAACTAATGCAGCTGCCTCTAATATAACAATAATAGTAATAATAATAATAACAACAACAACTATAATAATAATAATAATAATAATAACAATAACAATAACAATAACAAATGTTATAGCACCACTCAGCTGAAATTTTTTTTTTTTTTTTATAAGGATGATAAAGAGAGTAGTTGTCGTTGTAGTAGTTTCTTGGGTACTAATGCAGACCAGCTCATACATAAATATTAAAAGTAAATTTATAATAAACAACAAAATCAGTGTCAGTTAATATCTCCTAACAACTTGTTGCTATAACACATAAGAAACTATTTGCACCTGTCGCCACAATGATCTTACACAACCAACCAAACAACCAACCAATCAATTGAGAAATTTTGCAATGACTATAAACTTTAACAAAAAAAAAAAAAAAAAAAAAAAAACAAAAAAAAAAAACAACAACAATAACAACAAAAACAGTAAAGTTAATTGCAAACGCAAAACACGATACTTAAACGTTTGTTTGTTGTTATTTTTGTTGCCGCTTCTATAGCTAAATTCTGTTGCTGCTGCAAAACAATTTCTCAATAATTCTACACAATTCTACTAATTCTTATCCAGTTGGCCGTTTGCCCAGTTGCCTGCTTGCTAATTTTTCTAACTTTGACTTTCTCTTTCTCTCTTTCTGTCTCTCTCTCTCTCTCTCTCTCTCTCTCTCTGTCTCTCCTTTTGTATATCTTTTATTTATCTATCTGTCCAGACATTTATTCATTCATTGATTCATTCAACCATTCCATCCATTTATTTTTATCAATAGACTTGGCTGGTCTTCTCATTTTTATTATTCATATTAATATACAACAAAAAGAAGAAACGAAAAAAAAATTACAAATCGCGACAATAACAAGTGAATGCACTATAATGATTTTTCCCATTACAAGAATAAAAAACCAAAAAACCACCGGAGAAAAAATAAAACGATTAAAAAAAAAAAAGGAAGACCAAATAAAAATGCATTATTATTCATAGATAGAACATTAACTTATGAATTTATTTACTTATTTATTTATTATTTTTTTTTTTTTTTGTTATTGTTCTTGTGCCTTTGTATATGAAAATTCTTATAAAGATTACATGGATTTAAAGGTGGAAAAAAAAGGGGTTGCTTTTTTGTATAGCAAGTAAAAATGAAATGAGTAGACAAAAGGATGTAAAACCTCAATTTTTTTTTTTTTTGTATTATTCTTGTTATTTTTCTAGATTTATAAAAAAAAAATTCTGATTTAAAAGCAAAACTAGTTTCCTTTCGCATGTGCGTACCTATAAATACTCAGGAAAAACATAAATTTTATTTGAAAATATGACATTTTTTTTTCCATTCATTTTTTAAAACATTTAGAAATTTTTATGCAAAATTTTTCAAATTCTTTTAATACTGCTCATCTATTCAAAATTTTTATCCATATTTTCTTCTTAATAAGCTCTGATAAGTCTAATATTTTGATATCGACTGACACTGAAATATATCGCGCAGTGAGTGCATGATATCCAAACATACAAAATGAGTGCTAGCCTTGGTAGTCATGTCGCGCATGGTGCATGCTACCGTCTCGATTAGATACCAATTTAAAGAGCCTGTTTTACACCATATTTACAAGCCATAATCTTTGGTATCTAGATTCGGAGCCAATTACTTCCTATTACTCTTTGGCTTAGCATAAATTAGCCCAATAACCCTTTTCTTCCGGGAAATGGGACCCTGTACGACAAGCATATATATGTTTGAACGCCCGCGACATGGACACCATAGCCCTCACGAAGCCAATCTCAATACCACCACAGTGGGCTTTATTAAAACTGGTGATATCGTGGTACCAAATTAAATCTTTGGTCGTATCTCCTGACTCTTGATGCCCCCTGATGGCCGGCATCACCAACGACCATCTCATGAGTCACTCCTAGTTGAGCAGATGCTTCTAGGGACTGGTTGTCCCCACTGAAATATATCGTGGATAATGGGACTATATAAAATAGCTGCCTTACTTTTTCAATCTCATATCAGAATGAAATTCATGTAAATTACGCGCCATGGAGCGCCCTCTATATTTAATGGATACATTAACTTACTAAAGTAAACAGTAATTTAATGGAAAAATTTCATCTACTAATAAAGTCCAAGATGAATGAATTGCATTTTTAACATATTTTGATAGTAGAATAATTTTTGTATTAACTCAATTATGTGGACCCTACACTTATTGACGTTTTAGATGAGATATCACAAATTACTTGAATAAGGAGAAACAACATAAACAACAACATTAAGTCACTTTAAATATTCTACATTAATTTTCTGAATGTGATGAAAATATTCAGAAAGTAAAATACAAGTGGAAAAATAAAATACAAGTTTAATTTTATATGGGAAATAGTTAATAAAATTTTGGTCAAGTTAATAAAGTTTTGGTCAAATACTAGCGGGCAACTTTGAATCTCCAATACATAAACTTTATTAGAATATCTCTAAAATTGTCAACCGTAGTTTTGTATTAGATTTTGTAGTACAAACATATAAAGGCAGAGAGCTCGAGAGGCAGAGAGGCAAAAAGATGCCAAAAAGAAGGTGAAATAAGAGCTATTGAAGTAACATAAGAAGATAAAAGGGTGACAGAAAAAAGGATAATAGTTCGTAGGCCGGTAATTGGTAAAGAGGGGGGTGGGTGTGGGGACGGGGTGGGTGGGTAAGGGCTTTTTTGTTTTTGGTTCATTTCTGTTACGGTTATTTCTTGCAATTTTGAATTAATTTAACTTTATGGTTTTATTGAAATTTATTAAAATCTCAAAGTTGCTTTCCATGTCACACCTTTCCTTATAACAATTTGATTGTGCCCTCAAGGAATCTTACCAGTATCAGTATATCAATTATTTGATAAATTGGGAGTAACGAAATCTTTTTCCTTTTTTTTTTTTTTTGTGGGTCATTTTGATTCATTTCAATTCATTTTCATTACAATCCACTTAAACTTTCGCCTCCATTTTCTCTTTGTATTGATCTTCCCTTATTGTTGTTATTATTACCCTTTTTTTTTTTTTTTTTTTTTTAAAAAAATGACAAATGGTCAAGGTGAGCAGCCTCAATGCAAGGAGCAATATCAACAACATCACAAAATAAAAACTTCGTTTTATAAAACACGTGTATTATCAAGGTCATTTGTTTTTTTTCTTTTTTTTTATATTTTTTTTTGTTATGATACATGTGTGTGTGTGTGTGTGTGTGTGTGTGTGTGTGTGTGTGTGTGCATTTATTTATAAATCAGATTTATGTTAAATGTTTAATGTTGGTTGTTGGTTTGCTCTTTTCTTTCTCTGTTTCCCTTGGCCTTAAACTTTCCATTAGTTACACTTCAAAAGAAAAAAAAAAACAAAAAAATAAAAAGCAAAAAAATTCATCTGCATTTATATAAATTCAGTGAATTAACATTTTATTCTTTTTTTCGCTTAGTTTCTTTTTTTTTTTTTTGTTTTTTTTGCAACAATTTTCTCTTCATCTTTCATGAGATAATAATGATTGTTACTGTTACTGTTACTGTTACTGTTACTGTTTCAGTTGTTATAAATGCAGGTGGTCAGGTCAAGCTCTGTATAATTTCATACTTTTAAATTATTTATAGTTCATAAGAATTTATTTGATTTATTTGTGTGTAACTTTTTTTTTTTTTTTTGCTTTATTGGGTCAAGTATCAATTTTTATAAATTTTATATTTTTAAAAAGTATTCTGCTTGTTTTATTGCAGCTGCAACTGCTGTTACATCGATTTATTGTCCGCTTTTGTTGCTGCTGTTCTTTCTCTACATTTTTGCCATTCAAAATTTTTCTTTTTTGAATGTTCATCATCAAGAATGGAAACGATAATTAAGCTAAAAAGAATTATTTTTATAAACTTTACTTTTTCCAAAATAATTTTATTTATTTTTTTTATCAGTAGTGTGCCATTGAATTTATTTGAATAATCAAGCGCTGCTTAATCATGGCATTAGACAAAAATTTCAAATCTTTAAAATTCTTTTCAATTTTCTTAAATGAAATTTAATTTGTAAAGTTTTAGGCGAAATTTTTTTTGTATGGCTGATTACAGCGCTTTAGTTGAATAAGTACACTGCTTCTTGAGCTCCATGATAATTTTCATAGAAAATTTTTTTGTACTTTCTACTTGAAAAAGTTACCATTAATTTTTTATTGTTTTATTATTTTTGGTATAAAATGGCTTTAGATGCATATCTTTATTGTTCCACTTGGTTTCCACACGTTACGCCAAAGAATTTTTATAGTGTTTCTCCTCATTTTTTTTTTCTTTTAATTTTTTTTTTTTTTTGAAATTGCACCAGAAAATAAATTTTCTCAACGAATTTATATTTTAATTTCATGCTTTTCAATTAATATGATTTTCTTCTTCTTCTTCTTCTTCTTCTTTTTTCTCTATTGTTTATTATTTTATTTTAATTTCTGCTTGTTCCACATTTAGGCTGTTCCACTTGTTGCTTTTTAACTTGTTATTCTCTTTGTTGAATTTGTGGTTGTTTTCCACTTTTTTTTTTTTCACATGACCATAGTTTTAGTAATTGCTTTAATAAACTTTATTTTATATTTATGGCATTTTATACTCACTTTGGTTTTTTGTTTCCTTTTCTTCAATTCTTCTTGGTCGTTTTCTTAGGGTTTAAGTTCCATGCCAGTACACACTTTGATTTGCTTGGTTGACAACACTTACAAAAAAAACCAAATGTTGTTGTTGTTGTTGTTGTTGTTGTTGCTTCCTCCATTATTATAATTTTACTTTACTGTTTTACCTCTTTTTTGTACCATTATGATCATAATGATGTTGCAGTTGTTGTCGAATTATTTGACGCTTTTTATCAAGAAAACTTAATAATAATTTCCCACATTATTTAATGGGAACATGAAGAAAAAGCATGCGATAATGAGAAAGAAATAAGCAAATCAAAAGTCTTAAGAAATTACGGCGGAAAATTGCATGGCATTGCTTAAAATGCTTAAAATTCCCATTCCAAATGGCCCATTCTATTTTATCTATTTTTAGTTTTGATAAATCACTTGTAAGGAGTAAATATTCTCTTATTTTGAGAAAATGGGCGTGGTATATACAATGAACATGAAAAATGTTAGCCTTTCATATTTGTCACACTTTATAGAAAATAAAATTTACTTTAGAAAATTGACTGAAATTGATATTTCATGGATATTTAAACTATGCCATTAAGGGCCTGAAGAATATTTATTTTACTGTCAAATGGAAATGTCAGAAATTATGCTACCAGAGCTGGTACATCAACATTTTATTTAAAAGGTGACTTTCTACTTTATAAAAAATTTCGAAGATGCAACAATAAGTTTTGCAAACATAAAATTACGCCCACAAAAGTCAACTGGTGATAATTAGAATTTATTACTTTAACTGAAACGTCTTTATATTTTATAAGTTTTCTAAAGCTGCTTAAGTGTTATAAATATTTTCTCGAAATAAGTGCATCTTTAATTTTAAAGTGGTAAATAAAAAACTTTACTCTTTTTTTAACTATCTGATTTGTCTTGTTGTTTAGTTTCTCTGGGAAATTATTTTATCCGCTTTATTTGTTTGACATTCTTTTGTATAACTTTTTTTTTTTTACTTTAATTTCTGTTAATTTTTTCTTCTTTCTTGCTTTTTTTATGTTAGCCATGACTAGAAGAAAAATTTTTTAACACTATTAACACCTGAAAAAGACACTCATTCATATTCATACAAATTTATTGTATCAGCCTAAAGCATTATAAATATGTTTCTTTCTTCTGTTCTAATTCGCCGTCTCTCTCCCTTTCTTGCTGTCTCTATTTATATTTCTATCTCTATGGTTCACTGACATTCGATACTTTTCTCGTGACTTTCATTAAATACTTACCATGAAGCTTTTTATAAAGTCTAATCTAAGTTAATCTTAATGTATTTTTCTCTTGTTTATATTTTTTACACTACGTCATTTATTTGAAATTTTTATGAATAACAAATCCAGAAGTTACTTGTTATGAGCTTTTTGATAATAATGATGAACGAAAGAGTATTTAAGAATCGTTATCTGAATGCAAATGCTCATTATTTCTTAGTTACAGTTATGCACTTTATTATAATGCGAAAGCTTTTGTTAAGCATTTCATAACAAAGGGAGAAAGTAAGGAAAAAGAGAGAAGATGATAGAAATAAAAGTATTTGAGTGAAGCCATGGGCAAATATGAAAATAGTTTATTTTTTTTTTGATATTTTTTTTGTTTTATTTTTTACGAAAATTACTGGTCGTGATGTTCGTTTCATTTCGTTTAAATGCTTTGATGTGATAGCATCTTCGGTCATAAAGCAATTTATAGTTTTTTTTTTTTATTTTGATTCAACTTTGTTAGAAGAGAAAAAGCAAAGGAAAGCTAGAGAAAGGAAGGGAAAAATGTTCAAGTGTTTTAAAAAAAGTTATAGAAACAACAACATCAAAACAACAGCAATAGTCTAGTGGGAGATTTTAAGCAGCTTAAGAAGAAAGTTAATACATGAAAGTTTTTTTTCTCTGCCTTTCGGTTAACGTTTCCAAACAAATACATTTCTTAATTATAGGAAAATTTCGAATAAACTGGCTGGCAAATGGAAAAGATTGTGCATTAAAGGAAAGTTTTAGTAGTTTTTTTTTTTTATATAAATTAAGTTCAATGTTGAGGAATGGGCCATGAATTATTTGTTGCTTTTATTTTTTTATATTCTTAATATCATTGAAAGAATTTTTCCAAAAAAGTCTGGCCTTTATCATGTGTCATGTGTCATATGTCATTATGTGGAAGGTGACACTTAGCAGCTCAATTTGTAAAGATTTTTTTACATTAAATTTTATCTACCTAATTTTTACATTTTTGATGGTTCGGTTCTATGTAACTTATGGAGGTCTTGGGGTTAGACCAAACAATTTCAAGTTATTTTAAATCTTTTTATTTTCTGAGATCAATCCATTTTAATTTTTGTTACTTACAAAACACTAAAATAAAAAAAGTGTTAAAAAGTAAATATTTAAAATTAATTTAGCGTCTCACAAAGAAAAAAAAATGTTAAATGGAATTTTAAATTTAGAATTCGCTAATTTCGCTAATTATTCTTATTATTATGCACACACACGCACACACACGCACATGCAGACACATACAAAGAAAAAATATCATTAGATTAAGGGGAAAAGCTTTTTTGTTTTGGTTGTTTGTTTTTAGTATGCAGGAGGTTGAAAATAATTTGTTATTTTTCTCCATCGATCTTGGGAAATTTATTTGGTCTTCTAAAATAAAATTTGTAAATTCTTTACAAATAATTTTCTGAACTTTCCTACACTTGTTATGGGTGCTTTTTTTTTCTCTCCATGTAATAAAAATTTATTCGAAGGCGCATTATAATTCACAATGAGGAAGAATATAAATAATAAAAAAAAAAACAAGAGTCATCTTTGTTGTTTTATAATGATTGACCATTTGAATGGAACTCTTTTTTGTTTTTTTTTTTTTGTTTTTCTTTAAATCTTTTTATTGGCTGCAGGTGTTTCAAAATTTTTTTTTTAATATTTTTTTTTCTTTGTTTGTTTTTTTTTCTTTTCCATTGAAGTGAAAAATAAAAAACAATAAAAACAATAAAAACAATAAAACCAATAAAGTAAGCGAATTGAAGTAACTAATCAAAGTAACTAACCAAGCAGCTAAAGAACGTATCAAGCAACTATTAAATAAATAAAAGAGCAGAGCCGCTTAAGCAACCAATAAATTTAACAAGTAGAAAAGTTGGTATGTCAGCAACTTGAACTATGAGCTCATTTATTTCCTTCTTATACACCATACAATGGCTATTTCTATTACTATTATTAGCCTCTTCTAAAGCACAATCCAATGAAAAAAAATAGTAAAAAAAAAAAAAAAATAGCAAGAAAAAGTTTCATAAATAAAAGCAAAGCGAAAACTGAAATCACCCAAAGACTTTACCATGAATTGTAATGTTTTACATATATGTGTATGTGTGTACATGTATGTGTGTGTGTGTGTGTGTGTGTGTAATAAATATATATAAATCGAATGCAGCCATATAAACAGTAATGACAATAGTATTAAGTTGGACTAAGCACTGAGACAAGTTTCTTTTTTTTTTTTTTACTGCTGGCCTTTTTCTTTTACACTTTGATTTTCTCCCCTTTGATTTCGATAATAATTAAGTTACAAAATATCATTCATTTATTCATTAATTTTTTTTTTGCATTTTTGAACTTTTTTTTCTCTACCTTCTTTTTAAACAAAAACAATAACAACATACAAATATTTTTTATTAATTAAAAATATTAGATCGTTTTGCTTGAATTGCCTTTATAACTTGAATCGAATTGACAAATTGGCATAACCCATTAATTAAATTATCATGTTATAATGGTCAACACCTTTTTTATGTCATAAAATTATTAATAATTACAAAAACAAATATTAAATATTAAAAATTTTATCTGCTTTATTCTTTGGAGCCCCTCCCTGACATTGTGATAAAAAATGAAAACATAAAAATTAGAGAGTGCCTTAAAGAGATAAAGAGATAGAGAAATAAAGAGACTTATAGTCAAATCGATGTAATCGATATATGAAATGAATGTATGACAATAATTAAAATTAATTTTTTTTAATTAAAAACAAACTAATTAAAAAGAGTTCAAATTTAAAATTTATTCATGTATTTTTCAAAATCATCATTTTTAGTGCTCTATAAAAAAAAAAATTTTGCTTTTTATTATAAATTTTTCTTAAGATTTTTTTTGAAGAAAAATGAATGTAAAAAAAAAAGTGTTATTTTTTTACATTGCTTTGTATCGTTTTATGGTTGATAACACTTTGGGCATAATTAAAAAATTAAAATACTTTTGATAATTTTAGCACTTTGAATGATGCAAAAAGGAATAAAAAATCGTATTAAAGTTTAAAGAAAGTTCCAACAATGTTACACGTACATTTAAATGGACTTCAAGTTAAATTATGGGCAAAAATTAAGAAATTGATTGCATGATTGATCGATTGATCGTTCGATTGATCGTTTGATTGATCGTTTGATTATTTAATTGTGTAATTGATTTGTGCTGTAACTTATCAATGTTTTGCTTGTGTGTATGTGTGTGTGTGTGTGTGTGTGTGTGTATGAGTGTATTGTATTTGATCTCCATTAAAAGTTTGTACTTTTTGTTTCAAGAAAAAATTTCTTAGAAAATTTGATATGCATAATGGCATAATGATGTCTTGAGTTTATGTCTTACTTTAACTTGACTTGTCTTAGGTATGTATACCGTTAATCAAGCTGTCACGTATGTGCGACAAGTTAAAAATGGTCAACAGGCATTTAGGCATTTAGCCGAATAATCATGATGAGCAATGATGATTTTTTGTGAAGAGTAAAAAACAAAAAAAAAAAAACAAGTCGTATAACAATTATGTTTACGTATTTAAGAAAATTTGATTTAGTCGTGAACTTAAAGGCATTTTTCTTATGATCGTTTATGCTAAAGACAGACACAAGACATAAAAAGTCACTACTTGGAAAGTCACAGAGAAACGCAAAAAAAAAATAGTGGAAATAATTCGCTATTTGAAAACTTTGCATAAATGTAAAATGAGAGAGAGTGAGAGAGAGAGAGAGAGAGAGAGAGAGAGAGAGAGGAGGGCCATTAAAGAAGAGTGCAGTTACCTGATAGCATAATAATCATGATAAATAATTTTTTTGGATAGACATTTATTTGTGCATTATGTATTAATCATGTAGCGGTAAATATTTCAGTAAACTTTTTAAATGAAGCTTTAACGAACTTTAACGAATTTTAACGAACATTTTAACTTAACAAAGCAGCTGTAAGAGAACAGGAGATAAAATTGTACATTTATTTTGAATAAACAGTTAATTAATGGTGTGATAAATTTGCAAAAAAAAAAAAAAAAAAAAAAAAAAGAAAAACAAAAAAAATTTACCGTTATATTTATATATCAGGTATTTTTCTTTTGTTTATTTTGTGTAGAAAGGCAATCACAAAGAAAATTATTTGCGTTGCAAATAAACCTTTAAAAGAGCTAGAAATAAAAAATACAAAAAAATACAAATGAAATACAAATGAAATACAAATGAATACAAGAAGATGGATCAGATGAATTGAGAATAAAATGCTGTGCGCATACAACTCAATTATATATGGCACTTAACAAAAAAGAGAAAGATGACACATTCACATTTGTACATACAAACGTATAATTTTAATCTTGTTTTTAAATAAAAAACTTTAAGGGTATTTCATGTTTTTCTGGTTAATTCTTTAATTTTACAAACAGTAAATCAAGAAACGCAAACAAAAATGGAAGATGAAGAAGAAAAGTAACAGTTAAGAAAGAAGAAATTTGAAAAATTCCTTACTTTCCTGGTATTTAAATGGCCGAAAACTTTGACTTTGTCATTTTAGATTTTAGCATAAATTTTGTAATGAAAAAAATGAGAAGAAAATCTTAAAAAACATTAGAGAAAAAATTTCTGATAGATGAACTTAAACGATTTTAAAGATTTTTAGATAAGATCAAGTACATGACTAATTTCCAATTTTCTCTCCTGGGCAAATTGGCTTTTGGCTAAAGTCATACAAAATGTAACGCACTCTTAGAAAATTAAGCATACCTTCAAAATATGATTAGAGATTTTTAAAGTATCTGTAAAAGAATTTTAATGATATACCTCGAGTGAAAAAGAATTTTATCATAAATTTTGTGACTTGCCATGACTTTACGCCTTTGCCCATTTATATATGTGAATGTGGATACAAATTTTATGTATATTTTTTTTTTTTTAACTTAAAAGCTTACATTACAAAGATAAGAAGAAATTTGTTTAAGTGATGAATTTCCTAAAAGGGCCTTGTTGTCGCATAAATTCTTAGTTTTTTTTTTTTTTTGTTCTGTTTGAGTTCTTTGATAACATTAAAATAAAATGAAATAAAATAACAGGAAAAGCAATGATAACAAGGAGTAAAAAATATGAAGGTAGAATTGTAAAGGCAGAGAAATAAATGAAAACGATTAATTTGCCTTTTTTTTTTGTATTAATGAAGAAAAAAAACCAACCAAATATCAGTAATGATTCTAAAATGATTATTCCCATTTCGCAGGCCATTGATATTAAAATTCAATTTGGTATGTGAGGTAGTAAAAATTGATAATTTTAAAAAATATACTGCAGCTTTAAAAAATGCTTTAAGAAGTTTGTCACAGAGTTATATTTTGGCTTCATGGAGATGTTTGATGTTTATAAATTGATTGGAGCAGAATTTCATTATGCTAAAGGATTTTGAAAGTCGTTTAGGATAAAGATGAAGTATAAATTGTTTGAAATAAATAATTGTTAAGAAGTAACATGGTGTCCAATATTTGTTCACTCTTGATTTAACCAAGCAATTTATTCTGCATTTTTATATCTGTTTTATTTTAGTTTTAGTTTTATTTTTATTTTTATTTTTATTTTTTTACATTTTAATTATATCACAACGATAAATTTGAGATGCATTAAAAAAAATTTAAAACAGGAACACAAGTGGCAAGAATTTATGCCGTTTTGTTAAAGTGTCACCATAATGAAGTTATACATAAAATAAAAGGTACGAAGGAGCCGTAGAAAAAGTCAAAAAAAAAGAAGAGAAATTTTAACAAAAAAAAAAAAAAATCAACAAAACAAGACTAACAAAAAAACTTTTGTTATTTCATTTAACATTTGTTACATATTGTCAGGCAATTGTTGTGTATTTGTTGTTGTGTGTTTCTTCGTTAGCTTTGCTTTACTTTCTCATTTATTGTCATTACTAAAACCAATTAAAGCGTATAAGAAGTGATTAAATGAAGTAGAGAGATAGAGAAAGATAGAGAAAGTGAAAGCTTGAAATAGAATAAAAATGATTGGACAATAAAGCAATAAATAAATGAAATGGCATATCATTTCTCTTTCTCAAAAGAGAAAGAGAAATGATAACTGTATTTTATATCATTTTATTTTATTTATTATTTAGCAAAGAATTGAGCTTCTCGTTGCTTATTTCTTATACGATTTACATTATTTTCTTTCTCTTTTCTTATATATACTGCTGTAACGGTTTTTGTTTTGTTTTGTTGTTGTCATTATTTATTGAGCTTATTACTTGAACATCTCTTATTTTTTTTTTTGTTTTTTTGTAATCTCATTTGTTTTGTTTTGTTTTTTTTTGTTTTACAAATCAATTTTTTAATGGAGAAAAAAAGTATTAAATAAATATTAAATAATAATGCGTAATAATAATAATAATAATAATAATAAAAATAAGAAGCACATTTTTAATGCCATGCGTATGTTGCTTTGGTTGATTTTATGAGACAATTTATGTTTAGTCATTTAACACCTGAAGGTAATTAACCAACAAACAGTTGAAAGCCCTTCTGCATATACACAAACATATATGTAAGTTATGTATATACATGTGTTTATGTATGTGTCTGGCCTTTATGTATATCATGAAATATTGATGTGCTGCAATGCTGACTTCACGGCCGTGCAAATTATTGTGCAATGGCTTGAATTTTTGTTAAATTTTTACTTGACTCCTTCTTCTCCCTTTTTATCTACTCTTTTGCTTTTTCATTTGCTTTTACGTCTTCCTTTTCTAGTTCTTCCTCTTTTTACTATTCTCATGAAATCCGTTGTCTACTTATTTTGCAGCTGCACAAACACATTACAACTTTTCAGTCTCATATTTTCAATTTAATGGTAGCTGTTAATTGTACTTCTCTCTCTCTCTCTCTCTCTCTCTATGTGTGTGTGTGTGGAATATATATTTTTGTATTATGAATTTCCGTTATTTTGTTTTGATTGTTGTTATAGTTATTGCTTTTTTTTTTCTTTACATGAAGTAAAAGTAGCGGTTAATTATTGTTATTCTGACATCAATTAATCCAGCTAATCCAGCAATTGGAAAAAAACAACAACAACAATAGCAATAGCAATAGCAATATCCCATAAAGTAAATTATAATTATATATGGGCTTAAATGAAAATCAATTAAAAAAAAGCTTATATTTATTACGAAAGAGTTTGCTACTTTCGAGTGTGGCTTCCTAATTTAGGTATAATATTTTAACTGATGGAAATTGGCAGTATTTGTATACTTTATTTTAAAAAAAAAATCGCTTTCTTATAATTTGAGAATTTATGCCAAATATGATTAAAATATCTTTAAAATGGTTCTTTGGGGGAAAAAATATTTATAAAATGATTCTAAGTCAATTCAAGCTCAATTATTAAAAATTTAATTATTTAAATTCAATTTATTAAAAATTTTTATTATTTTTAAGTGTATTTTTTTGTAAACAAAAAACAACATAAATAATTTTATGTGAATTTTGACATTGATGATTGTAAATTGTTAACCATTTGAAAACAAATATATTTATCGCTAAAAGTGGCCTTAAACTTTATTAAAGTTTTTGCATTTTTTTTTTGTCTTTTTCTCCTGCTAAAATTTTTTTATAGAAATATTTATTATGTGACTCAGAAATACAAACTTAATAAACCAGTTACATGCATACAAATATTTCTATGCGTGCTGCGTTTGCATATGTAAAATTTTTCTTTCTTATTTTTGTGGCTTTTTATTGTTTGCCTTCGACAAAAAGTATTGCATGATACAAAAATATAAAATCTATAGATTTTTTTGTTATTTATTTATCTTTTTTTTGGCTTCCAATAGTGTTTTGTTGTTGTCTATTGCCTTCAATGTCATTTGAATTCATCGAAATAATCGATCATGAATTGTTGTTGTTGTTATTAATTTTGCTAATTGTTCTATTCGATATGCGATATAGCAAAAATAGCAGTAGCAATCAAATTGGCAGTCGCCACCAACTTTAGCTTAATTTTGATAAGAGTAAATGTTTAGAATGTTTAGCAACATGGCAAAGACACATGTTGCTAAACATTCTAAATATAATTCTAAATCCATCACCATTAGACATGTGTCCAATGGTGATGGATTTTCAATCAATTTACTACTCGTTTATATTAATTATACGTTTAGAAATTTTAAACTACCAGACATGAGATATAATAAATTACTTAAATTGCAAAAAAAAAAAAAAAAAAAAGAAAAAGAAAAAGAAAATGCCATTAAGAAAAACGCTCGAAATAAAAAAGTAAAAGTTTCATGTAAACATTTTTGGAGCAACATTTTACTAGAAAAAAAATATAAATGGATTTTAATTGAAATTATGTAAACGTACATACAAACAAAATAGCGCAATGTATTGAAGTTTTTTATATATTTTTTTTATTGTTACCTAAATTTTTTGTTTCGTATTTATTGTATTTTATTTTTTCTTATAAAAAAAGGAAAAAAGAAAATAAAATCGATTAACAGCCACGCCTATAAAATTTATATCAAATTCTATTTCAAGTTTAATTTAGCTCGTGCTTTTCGCATACAATTTGGCGTGCAGAGCCGAAAGCAGAAAATTATCATTGCATTTTGTTAATTATTAAAGGCACACACACACAATTGTATAAAACATATAAATGCTTAGATAATAATGATAACAATAACAACAACAACAATTAAATAATTTTTTTATTATTAAATAGATTTTTTAGCATTATTTGTTAAATGACTTCATGAAAAAAAAACTTGAAAAAAAATTTTACAAAAAAAAGTGTTTAAAAACAAAAGCAACAATAACAACAAACCACACTGAAAATGTAAATTGGAAATTGATTTAAAAAAAATCCAAAAAAAAAAAAAAGTGCCACAAAATTTGTTACTTTTAATGAGAGCCATCTGTTTAAGCATTTTACAGGCGGCTTTTAAAAATTTATTTAAAAAAAATTTATTTAGAAAAAAAAAATCTTATTATTTAAACTTATTTTAATTAATAAGTGCGTAGTCATGGGCGATTCGTTTTAAACATCCAGAAAAAAAAAAATTTGAAGAAAAAGGGAAATTTTTTTTTGTGGCAGAAAAATCCTAAAAATTAAGTGAACGCTTATTATTTTGAGTGCTAGTGTTTTTCTTAAATGTAAACTATTTTATAAATCATCGATTAAACAACAACAATAAAATAAAACAATAATGATAGAACAACAAAATGGCAGGGGAATGTAGAAAAATAGAAAAAAATTTTAATTAGCTTTTTTTTCATGGTCTTTAATTAAATCACTAAATTGCTCGATAATGAATTGCACTAAATAAACGATCGAAAAAGTTTTGATTTTCTACAAATATTTCATTCTTCAAAAAAATAATGCTTGATATTTTCTTAGAGTGGTGCCATGCTGCAAGTTCGTCAGATCTAACATTTTTTTTACATTTGCCCATTTAGAAGCACTTTCTCTATTGACTTAAGTCTATTTATTTATCTGACCGTCATGGGCTTAAATTATTTCATAAAATAATTTTGAGTAGATGGTTGTAAAAAAAAATACGAGTCTCATGATAAATTTTTTTTGGTTATCAACGTATAAACAACAATTTTTGCAAGGCATAATTAAAGCTCATAATTTCTTGAAATTTTTATTTTTTATTGTTTTATTAAAATTGTAAATAACTTAAAAGAAGTTTCTACAAAGTAGAAGAATTCTTAGAAGCCGGCAGGCTGGAAAAAATAGAAATAGAAAGAAAAAAAGATTTATGGATTTTTGGTTTTTTTTCTTTTGTTTTTTTTTTTGGAAAGGCTAAGAAAAAGAAAAAAAGTAAAGTAAGAAAAACAAAATGAATTTTTAATTTTTGTTTGTTTTTAGCTGAACAAATAAAAATTGTTGCTGATAAACAACTTTATAAAATAATCGGATTTGATTACGTTTCGTTTATGACTCAATTGTTTTTTCCATTTGTTTGTTTGTTGGTTGTTTTTGATAGGTTAGATTTATGGAAATATAAAATAAATTAATTAAATTCAATTTTTGTGCGATTTGTTATTTTATCTGCATTTATTGTAAATAATTTGTTTTATTTGCATTTTCTTTTTTTTTTTTTTTTTGCTTTTTGCTGTTGCCTCTTATTTATACTCAATTACACTTACAAGTGCAATTAAGTTATTTTGATATGGGCAATATTTTTAATCTTTTTTTCTTTTTTCGTTTATTCGTTTTTTTTTTTTTTTTTGGAGTGCTAAAGCCTTCTGGTTTGATCAAATCAACCAGTCGCTGTGTATGTGTGTATGTATGTGTGTATTTATATAAATGAGTATAAATAAGCTTTTACATTGCGTATCCATGAATAAAGCTTGAAGCTTTATTCATGTTTGTTCATGCTATTACTTTAAAGATTTGTATCACTTTAACTAGTAACTAGTAATGTTATTGTTTTTATTGCTGCAATTACTGCTACCTGCCAGTGCTGCCATAAGTAACGTATATGCATGTGTATGCATGTGAGTGTGAAATTTAATGAGTTTCACAATTCTGCGTCTGGTATTTTTTTGTTTTAGGTAATTTTCTTCTTTTTCTTTCCATTTTTCATTTTAATAATATTTTGTTGTTGCTAATGGTTTTATTTTTATTATTATTATTATTATTATTATTATTATCATTGTTGTTGTTAATCGTGCATTTATTTGTCATTTTTTTCAGCTTAGTTGGTATTTGCGTGATCAAAGTATTCTAATTGTAAATATTTTATCTTAACTCATTAACAAATTTGATTTTATTAATGTTTAGTAAATATATCGCTTATAATAATTAAAGTGTAAAAATATAAGTGATAATATTTACTTTTTTACATGCGTGTGTAAAAAATTAAAATTACATACACATTTTTAATAGATATTGACTTTATTGAGCCATAAGTGTAGACGCAAAATTAAATAGTTTACTCCGGCACTATCGAACTTGATCAATTGAAATGAAAATGATGTAAAAATTTTTTGAAAAGGGAAAGTTATGACTCTCATTAAATTATGACTCTCATTAAATTTTACAAATTAATGAATTTTATGAAGTAGGAAAAAAAATGCATATAAAATCTTAAATAAATGAGTTAGTCAATTTGGCTTAAATTGACTTTCCCTTATAAAAGTTTATATCGATAATAAAAATTTGAAAATCACTTTCATACAAATCTGCTTATTAAAAATTTTGAATTTGAATTGTGCATATAAAGAAATGCCTTAGAGGTTTTTATATCACAATTTAACTTTTATGTAATTTACAATTTTAAGCCTACTTACATTTATTTTGTAAATATGAAATGAAATAAAATGGAGTGAAATGATATGGAATGCACTGAGACAAGTGAAAGAGTCCGTTCAGAAGACTTCAGGGGTTTTTTTTTTATTATTTTTAATTATTTTGGTTTTTTTTTGGGAAGGGTGGGAGGGGGGGGGGTGGGGGGAAGAAAAAGATTAGCACGCTATTAAGTTTTATGAGTTGAGTAACAGAGGCAACAACAACAATAATATTGATATTTAACACATTTTTGTGTGTAACAGCAACAATAAATAACAAGCAGCAATTATGTAAAGGCATTCATGTTCATGAGCTAATACCGTTTTAACTGGCGTTGGTACTGTCGTTGGTACTGCCGTTTATGGTGCTGCTCTTGCTGCTGCTGTTTTCTTTTACAGATATTTGATGTTGTTATTTTTTTTTATTGTTATTATTATTGTTGCTGTTGTTGTATTTTATTATACAATTATTATTAAGGCAGCAACAACAATTATGTTGTTGTTGTTGTTGTTGTTGTTGTTGTTGTTGTTATACAGTGAATAGCAATCAGCAACAATAAGATAAATTTTACAAAATTCACAATTCACAAAAATCATTGAGAAGACCGCAAACATTTATTCATAATTACTTATGATCAGCTTAAAGCTAAATCATTTTAGCAATGTAACTCTGTTTTGAACATTTTTCTACCCAAAAAAAAAAAAAAAAAAAATATCATCATCTTTAACGTCATTGAATGCATTCTTCTTCGTGGCCGCTTGTTGTTACTTTAACGTAATTACGTTTACTTCTGAGCCTTAACCTTCCCACTTGTTACGTGTTGTTGTTGTATATGGAAATAAAGAAAACCAAAAAAAAAAAAAAAATTAATGCCAGCCATTTAAGCTAGGGAAAGAAAGAAAGAGAAAGAAAATGAAAGAGAGCAAAATTTAAGAAAAGTTGGCATTTATATTGAGATAATCTGTTTAAATGTCAAAAAACAAAAAAAAAAAAAAAAAAAAAGGAAAAAACGTAAACAAAAACAAAGAAACAAAATTTTACAATAACCTTTGGCTTGGATCAATTTCACAGTGTCAGAATGAACAGAAAAAGATAATTCAAGAAAGCAAGTAAAATTATAAGAATTTTTTTTTATTTTAAATGAAGCCAAGCATGCCAAGTATGCCAAGCATAAAGGTAAGCAGGCATGCAGGCATGAAGGCATGCAGGCCAATCAAATCAAGCTCATCAGATTATAAAGAAAGTGGAGCGTTCCAGGTTTTAAGGCTATAACGGCTTCTCACTAAAATTTTCTATACAAAAAATGAAAAAAAAAAAAAAAAATTTTGCAAATTTCATTTGGCTTGGTTTTGTTTTAAATTATTTATTATACATATTTATAAGCATCATCTAGAGATTTTGAAAAATACTAAATGCGCCAAAGTGTTTATAACAACTAATGGAAAGTTGCATGCGCCCTCCAAACAAACAATCTCGTTGAATTTATTTTAAATTTATATGGAAATCAACCAAAGGCCACATCTTTTCCATGGACTGAATTTTTATGCAGGCCACATTTTGAAAATTTTGATTAAAATAATGAGAAAAAAAAAATTCACTTTAGGCATTTTCTCAATATCAATTTAATTTTGTATAATTTAGCAACCTTCCCTTTTTAATTGAAAATAAATGAATGGTATGGTGTCCATATGGAAAGTGCTCAGGATATAGCTCCAGCCAAATATTTCGTTTTAAAATGTTAAACCCTTTTTGTTTTTTCATTTATTTATTTATATATTTTTTAGCATAAATATTGAATGAATGATTTATTATTATTTATGAAAAGTTGTTTTTTTTTTGTTTTGTGTTGGTGCTGACTTTTGATTGAATGACTGATACCTGGACCTGATAGGCAACTTAAATCCAAGCGTTTGATTTTTTTTTTTTTTTTTTTTTTGTTGATACCTTTGTTTAGCCATTTATATTGCATCTTTAATAATATTTAGTACTGAAATTAATATGGCTGATAAATAGCATTCCAAATATCCATGATATGGTTCCATTGGTGTTCCGCAATATCTGGTTTGGGCATAAAATTATCTAGAAGATGACTCTGCTTTTACAGTCTATGTGCGTAAGACGAATATTTTTTAAAAACGAAAAAAATGAAATATGGGGCACAGTGCCAAAACTGTTGCGCATTATCTGAAAATCCATATTTCAAGCAATAATGCGATATCTTTCTTTCTTCTTTGTAGTCTTTATTTTGGCCTTGGTGAATAACTAAACTTTGCCATTTTTGACTTTATACTTTATGGACCCAAAATTGTATTTTTACATAAATTTCAGTGAATTAATGAAAATTAAATATTTCTCTTTATTTTCCAATGAAAATATGAACAAAAAAAGTTTTATATGCTTCTTTTCGTCAAAATCTTTTTAATACTAAATTTACTGAAATTCTGCTTAATGGTTAACAGAGCGCTGCTGTATATTTTGGTTTGTGTCTTTGCTACGCAAATTTCTATTTATCTTAACACTCTTCTTTTTGTATCTTCTCAAATGTTATGAATTATTTACTATGAATCATAAAATATGATTTCGTTGTAGTAAATCGCAATTAATAGAATTCATTATTTATTCATTATTTCGAAATTTAGTGTATTACAAATGAATCTTTCCAAATACAAAAAAAAACTTTTTAATGTAGCATTCATTTGCATATTTTAATACTTCATTCCAAATCCTTAATGTTATCAAATTTATATTTTACTTATAGAATATCAATACTTATGTATTTCTGACAAAGACAAGGACAAAATATTTCACTTTAACTTGTAGCTCAGAAATTAAAAAAAAATTTTTTGTTAAATTATTAGCTAAGCCGTAGACTTACGAATTAAGATGTTTAAACAATTGTTGTGTGTGCCATCAATAACAAATAAAAATAATAATATTTAACGCGATTTCTTCATGATGTTTATGTTATTTTGCTCCACTAAAAATGTAACAATTTAGTTTTTTTTGTTTTAACAGTACCGAGCAGTACTGAACAGTACTGACAAGTACTGAACAGTACTGAAAAGTACTGAAAAGTACTGAACAGTACTGAACAGTACTGAACAGTACCGAAGAGTACTGAAAGGTTCTGAAAAATACTGAACAGTACTGAAAAGTATTGAAGAGTACCGAAAAGTACTGAAAAGTACTGAACAGTACTGAAAAGTACTGAACAGCACCGAAAAGTACTGAACAGTACTGAAAAGTTCTGAAAAATACTGAACAGTACTAAACAGTACTAAAAAATACTGAACAGTACTGAAAAATACTGAAAAGTACTGAACAGTACTGAAAAATACTGAAAAGTACTGAACAGTACTGAAAAGTACTGAACAGTACTGAAGTATTGTTATATTTATTTGTAATATTTTTATATATTTTGTTTTGTGTGAAATCAGGCAGCACACACGCACATTTCAAACATTTAAGCGAGAAAATATTGTAAAATGTAGACAGATTTGATTTGCGTTATAAAATATAATTTTAACAAACAACAAGTAACAACAACAATAAAAGCACTAGAAAAACAAACGACGTTTTGTAATGCACAAATAAAAAAAATACTGCAAAAACAAAATGTTACAAATTGAACTAAAACAAAGAAAAAAGAATAGAAGCAATCCCTTTGGCATTTTTTTTCTTTTTGTTTTGTATTTCTTTGTTGTTTTCTTAGATTTGCCTGATATTTTTTTTAGTTGATTTTGTTGCTGCTTTTGTATATTACTATTATTATTATTATTATTGTTAATGATGTTGTTGTTGTTGTAATTATTATTACTGTATTTTTTCCTCTTTTTGGCAAGCTGCATGTGTCTTGTATCTTAATTTCGTTTTGATTTTGAGAAAAAGTAAATCTTTTGCAAAATAATTCCCACGTTTTGCGCGCTTTGATTACATTACTATTATTGCTATTATGACGTATATTTGTGTTTATGCTGTTGCTATTGTTGTTGTATTCTTTATTATTATTATTTACGTTGTTCGTGTATTCATGTTTTCGATTAAATTATTCCTAAGGGGAAAATAAAAAGTACAATACAAATAACAACATGCAACGTGCAATAAAAGTAACAATAACAACAATAATAATAATAATAATAATAATAATAACAATAACAACAATAAGTAAAATTTATTATAAAGCTCATTACTGTTCAAAATACAATGATGCCCCGACCGATAGTGGCCGTTGATCGTTGTTTGACGTTCGTTAAATAAAAGAAAACATTTTCTTTACGAAATCAATGGCAAAAAACATTTACAATTTAATGAATGAAAGAGAGTACAATTCACGATTTTATTTAATTGTTGATATTTTTCTTGTTCTATGCATTGCTGTTATTTTTTAGAAAATTTCGTATACTCCTGGTTTTTTTATGTTTTAGTTTTTTGTTTTTTTTTTTGTTTTTTTTTTTGTTTGTTTTTTTTATTTTGCTACATTACAATTTACTTGTGCGCGGCGTAAAATATTAATGACATATGCATGTCAAGCAAGTTTTAGCATTTCTTACTCTTACTGTCGTTTACTGTTGTTGTTATTAATTTATCAGCTTTTCTTCATGCAGCTTCCTTTGCTTAAAATTCAAATATAGTTGTATTTTGCTGGTCTACCATAAGTGTGAGAAAGAGGCAAAGAAAACGCATAGAAAGTGATGGAGAAAGATAAAATAGAAAAACCCTTCTCTCTCTCTCTGCGTGTGTGCGTGTGTGTGTGTGCATATTAAAATGTATAAACGTCGCTATTGTTAAGCATGCTGTTGCCGATATTATTATTGTTGTTGTTGTTGTTGTTAGATAAGTGAGTAAATATAACTGAGTAAATTTTAGTGCCGCGCTCTTTCTTTGTTATTCGTATTTTCTATTTATTATTTTTATTACAATTATTAAGGGATTTATTAGAAATTCCCGTTAGAATTTACAGCAGCAGCATCAGAAAAACTTCTGTCTTTTATTGTGCATGTATTAAATCAAGGGTTGTTCATTTTATATAAAAATTATGTGCGCGTATGTGTAACTAAGAGCTTTTGAATTCAACAATTATAACCACCACTCAGAGGTTGGTGGTATATCCATTTTGTCATAATGTTTGTAATGCTTAAAAGGAAGCGTCGTAGACTCTGTAAAATAATTATTTTCCTAAATAAGAGAAAATTCCGAATCGTTCTCAATTAATTAATTAGTGAGATTATTAATTAAAATTTTTCTTCATTTTTTAAAAGCTTGTTTTATGTAACTTTATTGGATATTTATTAAAAATATGTGTCCAGCAGATTTGGCCTCAGCTTACTGTTTTTATTTTTCATTGATATTTTATTTTATTATCTTTCTTCTTCTTATTCGTTTCTCTATTTCTCTAAATTTCCTTTTAACAATTAACAAAAATTTAATCATCATCTTGTTACACACAGTGACATCATGTGACAGAGATAGAGAGAGATAGATAGAGCAATAGAGATTGTTAGTACAAAAGAGATAGGGAGGGAGAAAGTTAGAGAATGTAAGCGTAATTTAAAGAAAAAAAAAAAAACGTCAAAAGCCTGCCGCGTTCATTGTGCGTGTGTGTCTGTGTGTGAATGACTTTTGTTGTTGTTTATTTTTGTGGATGGTACATTAAAAGCGACATCAGTTTTGTTGCCATCAATTATTTCTTTGTTTCATAATTTTCAGACTAATTACAATTCATTTAACGTGTGTGCGTGCATACGTGTGAATAGAAAGTGTTGAACACGCATACACACACACATACACGCAAATTGCTTTTTATTTATTAGAAAATTTGAAAAAATAAATGGATTTAAACGATTTCAGTTTCTAAAAGCAGCATGAACAACAGCAGCTGCTTTATGTTAAAAGAGGAGGCTGAGTGAGAAATAGAGAGAGAGAGAGAGAGAGAGAGAGAGAGAGAGAGAGAGAGAGATAATCACAGTGTGTGTGATGTAATTGCGCAGGATATAAACACTTAATGCGTTGCAATTGTTAGGTTTTTTACAAATGAGAAAAAGTTTTTTTTTGTCAATTTTTTTGAGCAAGTTTTGCATATTTTTTTTTTTTGGTTTTGATTTTGATTTTTATATGGCATACCACTTATAACGGTACATACAATTAACATAGATTCGATTGATTTATTCAAAATAATTTTCTGTTCTTTGCATGATCCATCTGCTGCTTATAAAGAAATTCTTATTTGAAATTTCTGAAAAAATATTGTGAAGGGAGGCGGAAGGGGCAAATCATTATTCTGATAATTGCCCTTTACCAATTTTCTGAAATTTTGGTTGTAGTTAAAGAAATTTAATTATTTTTTCCAATGAATATGAAAGAACTCTTTTCTTTTTTGGTTGTCCACTGAATAATTCTGAAAAATTCATCAAATCAGTGAAGTTTAGTGCTGATAGTCCAATATGCTTGTACTAAAATTTTTATTCAAGTTATCATTTGGATAATTTTATGGCTCCTAAAAATGTTCCTGCAATAAGTGCCAGATCCAACTGAAGTTTTTAAGTTACTACTTGAAAGTTACACAAAAAAGCTAAAGAAAAATTTGCTCTTCAACTTAGGGCATGGCTAAAGACATGTTGGGCGTACATCATTTCTAGAATTCTCATTCTCTACTCTTACTCCTTGCCATCACTCTACCTCTCCCCCCCTCTCTCTCTCTCTCTCTCTCTCTCTTCTCTCTCTCTTATGGTAATATACCTTTTCTGGCGCACTTTTTTTTGTTATAATGATTTCATTTTTCCTCTTTGGTTAAAAATTTTTCCTTAGTATCGCACTGTATCGCACTGCAATTTGGTTTGTGAAACACTTTTAACAGATATTCACAGATGCTTATTTAAATTTTATGCTCAATTTAAATAGATACTGAATGATGTTGTATGGTTGGAAAGGCAGGCAGTTCAAACTGAATGAATCAGGCGCCAATGAAACTTTTGAGTGTATGGGTGTTCATTAAAGAGCGTGCGTGCTTTAAAGTACCAAATTTTTAATATACATAAAATTAGGATTAGAAAAGCACATAAGTTAGCACGTTGCACTCCATGGGGGTTTATTTATCATTTTTTGCTTTAACATTTTACACTTAATTTTTTTTTTTTTTTTTTTTTGTAGCTATTTCAGTTATTTTCTGGACAACAATATTTCTCCTAAGCATAAACAACATTAAGGCAACCATCAACTATCAAAATCACTAACAAATGCATATAAAAAAGAAAAGCTTTTGCTTTACGATTTACTGGACAACAATTTAAGGCAAACATGTAGAAAACACGATTTAGAGTTAGATCAGGCCATTTTTTTTTTTTGGTAACCAGAATGACCAGTGAGACTAGTGGTACATGAATTTTTTTCTAGATTTGCTGACGACGAAGCAGCTTATCGATCTGTTTGTTTACCTTGTTTTTGTCTACGTCATTATCATTTTATCCAACTGCAAGACCATAATTTTAAAGATACTTTTATATGTTTAGGGGCCCCCTTTGCAAAATAAGAACAAAATATGATGATTATGGTTGAGATCGAATTTTTTTTTTTTTTGGTTGTTTTAAAATTTTGTAATAAAAATACGAGATATAGTTATTTATTTATTCGAGTCGCAAAAGCTTTTCATAAGTTCCACAAATTATTTGAAATTCATTTCATTCATTTGGGCATAAAATTTCATAAATTTAAATGGCACTCTGGACCATTTATATTGGTTCAACTTTTGCATTCCTTTTAATGTAAATATACATTTTTATATAATTTATATAATTTATAAATATAACAACAACAATAACAATAACAATAACAATAACAATAACTAACTATTCAATGGGCACGCGTTTGAATTTGCCTACTTTAAATGTATAAATGCCTATGTAAATATTCATATACACACATACATACATATATACATACATACATACATACATACATACATACATACATAATAAATAAATAAATCAAAATAAATGTATGTGTATATGAAATTTTGGATAAGCATTTTCATTTTATATATTTTATATTTTTGCTTAGTTTTATTTGATATTTTTTCTTGGTACATTTGAAGTCTATTTTTTGATTTGTAGTTCAAGTTTTGTTTTAGCTGATTTTGTTTGTTTCAACAGCATTTTGCATTTTTTTTATTGATTTTGTCTAACTTTAATTTTAAAAGTCGTAGATCTTGGAATGTACAGAGGCTTGATCAATATGAATAAGTGCAATGTAAAAATTGGAATATTTGTTTGAAATTTAGCAGAATTATTGAAAGCTCTTAAGCGCATGTCGCTCATCAGGCCATGTTTTTATTAGAAAATCTGATTTAGCAAGTTTAAAAGTTATGATGAAAATTTGATCACATTGGTTAGATGTTCAGTAGCCATGTTTTTGTTATTGTTGTTGTTGTTGTTGCTTTTTTGCTTTTTGCTGCTGCTGCCATTTTTGTAAGGTATCAAAGAAAAGGCCTTTGCCACTTTAAAAGAAAATCACTGCCATTTAAATTGTCTTCTGTTTTCTTCTGTTGTCACTTACACACACACATACATACATGTATGTACATAGTTTGATGCATATATTGAAACACCTGGTTACATGATTGCATGTTGTATGAGGAACATGACGATAGAAGTGCAAAATATGTGATTAAGCACAATAAATGATCACAAAATTAATATTTGACTTTGGTAAAATTTTGCTCGCAACAAAATTTGCTTTTTCCATATAAATTTTTCATGTTTTTTTGGAGAATATTTTATATTTACTTTTTCATACAATAAATTTTGACATGCGACCGCCTTTGCTTTAGATACGTCATGACTTCCCCCATGACGTGAAAAAAGAAGAACAAAAAAAAAAAATAGAAAATAGAAAATAGAAAATGGCAAATGGAAGTAAAATGGAGGTAAAATAATCAGCATATTTTAGACTGACTTTTTGGTACAATTCAACTCTTTCAACTCTTAAAATAAGTGGAAACTTTAGAGTTGGTCGAAGGCCATTATTATGCGTTTTACACCAAGAAAACGTAAAATCGAATCAGAAAGTAATTTCTATGCGATCGGTGATGAATTTATGTCAACTCCTTCTGGCCGTATGCATTTTTACATTTTGCCAAAATGTTTTCTTCATTCATTTCCATATTTTCAAATGGACCTTGTACATCGAATATCAAAACAATGATTCAGATGATAAGACTAAATCAATAATCGTTAGTTGTGCCTTAGAGCGTTTCAAACTGATTACACTTTTTACCATAAGTGATGTCTTACATCACTTTATCGATTTTTTTCTTTTTTACTGTAATAAATCACTTTTCAATTTAATAGATTTTACAAATGAAAAAAAAAACTGAAACAGTGCGATATAAAATTGATATAAATAATTTGCACAAACAGCAATATTGTGTAGATTTAAAAAAAAATCGATTAATCATTTTTTTTTTAAGATAGATAAGTAAATTTGCCAAAGAGCCCGTAAATCGTAATCGAAAGGTAATCTAATGCGATATCGAATTCATAATCGGCAATATAATTCAATTTCAAACGAAAACATTTGGCGTTTTGTTAAAGAATTATTTTAAAAAAAAAAAAGTAAGAGTGATATATCAAATAATGGCATAAGGTATACGGTAAATATTAGATCCTGTGGAAAGTCATTTAATTTTTTTTTTTTTCGAAATAAGCAACATTGGAAAGCGATATTGATTCGATCTAGGGCCCTTTCCTTTTTTTTTTTTTTAAACAAATTACGCTGGAGCCAGTAACAATAGTTTTGAACTATTTTAGATGAATGTCCTTTCAAGGCGACTTATACTTGGTATCAAAAAAACAAATCTCAATATTTTGCTATTTTACATAAAGTTGATGTAGAGAACTTTTTCTTTCAAATAGTCCACTTGCTACAATTTTGAAAGTGTTCGATATTCGATATTATAAAAATAGAATAAGTGTAAAATAGGAGTACATGGAAGTAGAGTCATCCAAGATGTAATGGTTTTCTGTAGGCAATGTAATTGAATTGTGGATGAGAGAAGAAGCATCTCTAAGCAAAAAAATTCTTATAGTTAAAGTGAAAGTTGCTCTCAAAGAGTTATATGACTTTTATAAAACATTTTTGAACAAGAGATTTATCATTTCAAAAAAATATACTTTTATAAAAAATAATCAACGACTCTTATTACTGCTGATAATGTCCATATCCATAACTGCAAATTTAGTAAACATTGTTATTGATAATAAAATGAAACAATTAACGTGAATTAACATCTTTGTAAGGAGAAGGAAAAGAAAAAGGTAGAAAAACTTGTGCATGCTCCCATATAAAAAAATGAATTTCCAGTTCCAAAGGTACATTGAACGAAAAAAAGGAGACAGTAGCATTGATATTTATTATTATTGTTATTATTGTTGTTGTTGTTGTTGGTACTTATTTATTTGCATATAAGATTTGGCATGGTAAGGCCTGATATGATAAAGGCATAATATGGCTTGAACGTTTCAAGAAGATTATAAGTGTTATCTCTTATTCCTTGATATATTTTATATTTGTATGTGTGTATGCTTTTTTTTGTTTGGCCCCTCATACATGAGATTATAATAAAAAAAAAAAAAAAATAGCAGCAGCAATAACAACAATAGCAATAATAATTTTATTAAAGTTAATGCTCCAATTTCAATGAGTTAAGCTTTAGCTGCTTATAAATAAACAATAATAAACAAATTAAAAGCAAAAAAAATTCTATACAAAAAAAAAAAAAACAAAAAAAATTGAAAGATAAATGGTAAAAGAAAAGAGCAAAAGACCAGGGAAAAGAAAGAAGATAAGAGAATGAATTTAAATAAAAAATAAAGAAAAAGCCTAAAAAAATGAATATGAACAAAAAAAAAAAAAAAGAAAATTAAACGACCACCTGCAAACTTTATGGGCTTTAACAATGCATTCAATTCTACTACCACGGCCATTACAACTAAAACGCCATTACCTTTTCATTTACATTGTACAAATTTGTTATGGCAAATTATGCCAAACTTTGGGCCATTTATATCTATTCTACATGTTTTATTTTTGTTTTTGTTTTTATTTTTGTTTTATAGTTAATAGATCTAAAATAATATAAAAAAACCAAACATCATCTTTAAAATAATAATTTAATAATTAAATTGTAACAATTACAGTAACAACAAGAGCAACAATAAAAACAATTCTAAACGCCATAATAATAATGCTGATAAGAAGAAGAAGAAGAAAAAGAAGAGAAGAAGATGAAAAAGAAGAAGAAAAATAACAATCGATCGATTATACTTATGCTTAAATAAAATTTTATAAAGCATTCTTTGGTCCATTGTTTTAGTTCATGTTTTTTCTAGAAAAACTGCCAAAAAACTTACCTTAATGCTCTTGCAATGGAATGCTATAAATGTACAAAATTCTCTTGTGTACCCATATTAGCTAAAAAAAAAAAAATAATAATTTAATTTAAAAAAAAAATAATTTAATTCATTGTTAAAAGTCTATTTTTGTTAGATCAAAATTAAAAAATATATTTGCAAAAAATTGACTGGTTCTGGCACATGCTTACATATGAAAATATTTAGACAACCACCTTAAGGTTCTGGCTACTTTTTTTTTTTTCATAGATCCATATTTTATTTAATCTAGTCGTATAAAGAAATGAATAAAAAATTTTTCAAAAATTTTTGAAGAAGTCTAACAAGCATAAAGCGTAATTTGCCATAAAATATAATAAATAAATAAATAAATAAATAAATATTATTAAGGTTAATAATTGTTATAAATGAGTATCAGTATCAGTTAAAGGAAAAGTAGATCTTTTAACTTCAATTAAATTAAGGCGCTTCAATTTGATATGATTACTTGAAATTTAAATTTGAGTGTGGCTTTACTGCATAAAATAAATTTTAAAAGGACATAGGATTTTCTATACCTTTCCTACTACTACACCTTCACACTTATTATCTTACTAAATTATTTTTTTTTTTAAATTCATGGAGAAAAAAAAAACAACCTGAGAAGGCGACAATGAATTAAGCGAATTTTTAATGTGGTTTTGTAAATATTTATACTCCTGGGAATTATTGATTACAATCATCCATTTGAAATTGCTTAACCGCAGGACTATGACACTTCTAACAGTAACAATCATTTGTAAAAAACTCCTTATTATTTATATGTAATTTAATATAATTTAATAAAATGTAAAGAGTTTTTCTATGGACTTGGGTCACTTAAAATTTTTATATACCCTATAAATTTTATGTCCCATTTTACTCTTAAATATATCAATTTAGCATAATACAAAACCAATCAAATTTTTTTTTTGAAAATTTCTTGTAAATTTCAAGTGTTCTGGCATCTGATTGTCATCTAAAAGTTCTGTCATATTAACATCAGCATTTTATGATGATATTTTGTATAATTTTTTTGTGTGTTTCAAATGGCATATTTACCAGTCGTTCCACTCTCGATAGATTTTAAATAATTTTCCTTTGGGTTTTTTTTTTAAATTTTTTTTATTTGTTTTGAATTTTTTTGTGTAATTTTTTTTTTTAATTTTTTTTTTGTTGTAATATGAATCCTTGACCGCTAAATGTATTTTCTATGCATTTCTTTTATTATTCGTTTTTATTGTTTATAATTTTTGTTTTGTTTTTGTTTTTTTTTTTTTTTTGATTTTCCAGTTTTTTATTTTTAAAAATTGTTGTAGAGTGTTTGTGGTGGCATTAATCTACCATCAATTCTAAAGGAAATTATCAAAAGTGTTATTGTGTAATTTAATCTCTATTTATTGATAAAATGCCTACATTAAGAAATGTTTTTTCTTATGACAAGAAAATAAAAAAAAAGAAAAAACGGCAGATAAATTGAATGAACGTTTCAGCTCCATCCACCACGTTTAATGTACACTTGTTGGATTTGTTTATTGGTTGATTGGTCTTGTTATTGTAAAACATATACAAACGAAATTTTTAAAATATTCCAAAAAAAAAAAAAAAAAAAAAAAATAAGGGAAAGAAAAATTTATAATAATTTGATCTTACTTGAAAGGTTTCGCTTATGAAACGGGTTATATCATCGATGCCTTTCTTTGCCTTCAACGCCCTCGTCTATGCACCATAGTCACAGCGTCATAATTTTTATTGCATGCAACAATAAATTATTTTACTATTTAAATTAAATAAATAAGGGAATAAATGAAGACGATCCCGGCCGTTTCTTAAATACCCCACATAATTTTGCTTAATTTAAGTGGAAAGTAAAGAAATTAAAAAAAGTGGTGTGATAAGTTCGTTAAATGGATGGAGGTCCAAAACTTGGACCAGTGTAGATTAAATTTCATTTTATTATGTATGCTAATATGACATACGGACGGACGGACGGACGGAGGAATAGATAACTTTAAGTCAATCCACAAGATAATTCTCAAATTGATGGTGGAAGGTGGATCTATTTCAATCTATTCGAGCTTCTTTGTACAATACTGGTATGTAGTATAAATACAAAGAAGAAGCAAAAGAAAAAAAAAACCAGTTCACAAAATTCTTGTTCGAGTGTGGTTTGTATGCGTTAAAATTACAAAAAAAATTATATAAATAATCTCACGTATCATTTGTACTTATATTTATTTATATAGGCCTCTATGTATGTATGTATGTGTAAGGGCATTTTGAAATAAGATATATATATATACAAAAAAATAAAATAAATTTAGTAACAAATGTAAAAATAAATACAATGTATACTACCCGAGCTAAGCAGTATGAGATTGGGCTCAGAGAACACTTGTTGAAATTATAAACCCTAATAACAATAAAAATAACAATATACAATAACAACAATAATATTAACAAGATAACAATTTTTTTGTTTATCAAGAATGCAAGTTTTGTAAAATATCATAAAAATATGCCCATGACACAAACAAATATAACAAATATAACAAATATAACAAAAAAAAAAGTGTGTGTAATATGAAGATTATTGTTTCTTGTTTATATTTGCTTAACGATATTTTTTTTTTATTTTATATCAAAAATAAATATACTTGTTACAGTTTTAATGATTATTTTATAAATTAAAAATTGTTTTTTAGGCCATTTATGATCAAATGATTGTAAAAGATTTTTCAAAATTTACGCTAAATGTATAAAAGTCCCAATTTGGCTAAGGCTCTAAAAAGGCTCAGAGATAAGAGATAAGAAAAAATATAGCAATTGTTCATGCATTAGAGTAGAAAAAAAAAGTAGCCAGAATTTAATAAGAATTTAGTAAAAATTTTATAAAATATTATTCCAAATTTTTTTTGATATAATTTTGCTATAATTTAATAAAAAATTTCTTAGAACAACTTTTTTTTTTTCTTTTTTTCTTACATTATATAATTTTTGTAAATTTTCCAGTACTAGAAATACAATAAGAAAAACATCAGAGTGATAATTTCAAGTAGTTTCAAGTAAATAATGATAAAAAAAAAATAAATAAATGTGTAAATAAATATGAAAATGTAAAACCTGCATGAGAATTACAAATATTTATATTTTTTAAAAGGTATTTGCTTACTTTTCATTATCTTAATTTTATCTATTTTATTTTGTCGTTATATCGGTGGGTTACAGTACAAACATTAAAAAAGTACTTGATTGAACTCAAATATTAGATGCATCCACCACAACAAAACTTTGGCGGTATTATAAATTTTCGAATTGTTTCAGTTCAAGAATGTTAAATATTTCTGAACTAAAATTTTTGCAAATCATGAGTCATAAATAAATAAATAATAAACTAATTTTAAATTGAATGATCGATTTAATGATTGAAAAGAAATTTTCTAACAAATTAAAAAAAAAAAAAAGCTCAGGTGATCTGGTCATGCTTGATTGAATTTTTTTTAATACAAATAAAATAGAATCTCTGATGTTTATTCATTAAATATTTTTTTATGGATTATGCCTAATTTCTAAGGCCAAATCTCTACAGCAAATTTAAAGATGAATGGAATATCAAAAAAAAAAAAAAATATTCTACTGCTGATTGCTCAAAGAAAATAAATCGTACGCCTGCCTTTCCTAAAGATTTTCATCTAATTTTTAACATTTATATCAAAATTTTTTATTCTATATTTTTAAAATTATTGCTTGTAAAGATTTTTTAATATTAAGATCAAAAGGTTACACATATATGCACACACACACACACACATATGCATATCCTACTCTTAATAGGCGTTGTATCAGATTATTATGATATTTAACCTTTTTTGTAATGCCGTATCCAATGCCTTGGAGCTATTCAATAGTTAAGTAGCTTCATGCTATTTCCTATCAATAATATCAGTATATTTTTGGGTATGCTTCTTCTTTTACTAAATTTTCTACATTTATAAATTTTGTTAGATAAGTGTTACAATCATTTACAAAAATAAAGCCAGGCATGATATGAAGTTAAGTTAAATCAGCTAAAACAATTTTTTTTTTGGTAAAGTTTTTTGAAGAAGGAAAAGCCACAAAAGCTAAACAAAAGAAAGAAATGAAAGCAAAAATTTTAGAATAAAAATAATTAGAAAAGTTTTTGACGAAATTAGGGATACCAAAAAATGGTTGCATCTCTCAAAGTGAATGCCAACATATTTTGGGAAGGCCAATCAGCTTGTTATAAAATCACTTCAACTTTTTGAAAAACTTTTTCAAAAATTGTTAAACCGAACAAGTAATAAAATTGAGAATTTTTATAAAAAACTTCCTGAAGTTATATAATTTATAAGAAAAGTTTGTGAAACTCTGCCACAAAGAATAATCTTAAAAACATCAGACGATTTTTTTTTTTTTTTTTATAAATTTCCTTTAATAACCTCAATGTCAGTTTGTTTCTTCGATATTCTATTTGTTTGCAAGAACACGATTCTTGTCTACAACAGCTCTATCTTGTTTTTAAAATTTTTTTTTTTTCGATATTTTTCTTTTTCTTTCCATATTTTTTCTTTTGGTTATATTTATGATTTTGAAAATTGTTACGGTCGAAAGTTCAAGCTTTTGTATCGAAATATGTTTAGATTTACTTTGTCTATAGAAATCATTATCTACTGCCACAACTCTTATAACAACTACAACAACAATTACAATTACAATTACAATTACTATAATGAACGTTATGTACTGGAAGCCAACACACTACCGCATTCAAATTGATTATACATTTAAACATGATAATCGGTAGAGACATATTTCGTTTTACTTGATTACATTTTCTTTCAATTGTCCTGTTCATCTAATAGTTCGTCAGTTGAATTGTTAGTCAGTTGAATTGTTAGTCCGTTGGTTAATTCATAAATCTTGTTAACTTGTTGCTTATTTGTTTGATAGTTATTTTGTTGGATATTTGTTGAATGAAATGAAACTTTTATGACCTGAGTCTATTGTAGGTTGATTAGTTTGTTTGTTGGTTACCTTTTGGCATCTTGTATTTTCTATATATTTCTTTTAGATGTTTTCATCAATATCAATATTTTTCATATAATACTTAAAAAAATTACATTACATAATAATAATAATAATAATAATAATAGTATCAATAATAAATAAATAAATAAATAAATAATATTAAATAAAAATAATGATGAATTGCAAAACAAAATCTTCGACGAAGGGGTTTTCATAAAATTTCAAACTCAATAAAAGAAGGCTAATACTTAAATTGAATATAATTTAGATGATTAGCCTCGAATTACAACGATGCGTAAATTTTTGATTATGGATTAAAAGGTCTGTCGATACCACGGTTTTTTAATAAGAATATTTAATAATTTAACTTCTTGAGGTTTAAACTTTTAATTTATGTATCAGAGTTATGACGGAAGTGAGTCGAAATTAGAGTAGAAATTTTTACTCTTAATTATTGAAATCAATTTGTAATCTTCTTTCGATTAACTTTTAATATGTTTCAAGATAAACTGTCCCCCCCATGGTTCGGTACAGTTCTACTCACAGCAATGCCTTCTTAAAAAATAAGTTTTATTGGTTTTATTTAGTTTATAATTAGTGCCGTTTAATTTTAATTTATTTAATTAATAAAGTAAATCAAGTAGTACGCGTTTAATAAATTCAATAGCAATTAGATTTCTTTAAAATTCAATTAATGAATAAATTTAAACAAAAAGGAAGAAAAAAAAAAGAGATGAAAAGTTGTATTTCTATAGTAAAAAAAATAAAAATAATTAAAAGTAAATGATGATAAAATGAAAGATCATAAATATAAATGCAGAAGAAGAGAAAACAAAATTAGGCAAAAAAATCTTGGCAAATTCCGTTTTGCTTTTTTGTTATTTTCTTTCTTGTGAAGATGAACCTTTTTATTAAAACGATTTGATTTTTTATATTGAATGAATTCTATGACAGACAATAAATGTTTTTATTGTATTTAATTTGTTAGCTGACTGGCCGCTTGCAATGTCGGTTCGTTGATTGTCAGATCGGCTGGAAAGCTGACTGAATTAACGCATTAACAAGTGTTCTTATCGCTTACATTAAAAATGAAGTAAAGAAAAAAGCAGCCCAATATCCAAAACATAAAATACGGCACAAAAAAAAAAAAAGAAACATAAAATTTTCAGAAAAATAAATTTCACAATGCATTCATATCGTATCCTATCGTATGAATGCGTATATCGTGCTTGTATGTTTATATATTTGACAGCATCATCTGCATGTTGAGTTTAAATTAATCTCAAGTTATTGTGTTCACAGTTTTTTCTTTCTTATTTCCTCTTTCAAGGGAAGACTTGTTTTCTGCTTATGTTATTTATTGTATTCTTGTAATGGTCAGAAATTTGTTTTTATTTCAAATTTAATCCTATCTCTCTGTCACTCCCTTTTCGTTGACCATCTCACTTAACCATTCCATATAATTTTTTTATTTTGTACTTTTCCCAAAAGAAAAAAATTAAAAAATTCTGTTAAAATTCCTTCTTTATGTATTCAAGATTTTATTATATAACTTTGGATATGTATGCATTCGTTGTCTGTATGTATGTACAAAAATTGGTAATTTAGGTCCATTAAAACTCTTATCATTCCATTAAATTTGATTAAAGTCACTCATAAATATCATTTTGTCCATCCATCCATCCTTTCAGTACGGAATACAGTACTGAATACACCACTAAATACACTACTGAATATAGTACTGAATACAGTACTAATACAGTACTACAGTACTGAATACAGTACTGAATACAGTACTGAATACAGTACTGAATACAGAATACAGTACTGAATACAGTACTGAATACAGTACTGAATACAGTACTGAATACAGTACTGAATACAGTACTGAATACAGTACTGAATACAGTACAGTACTGAATACAGTACTGAATACAGTACTAAATACAGTAATACAGTACTGAATACAGTACTGAATACAGTACTGAATACAGTACTGAATACAGTACTGAATACAGTACTGAATACAGTACTGAATACAGTACTGAATACAGTACTGAATACAGTACTGAATACAGTACTGAATACAGTACTGAATACACTGAATACAGTACAGTACTGAATACAGTACTGAATACTACTGAATACAGTACTGAAATACAGTACTGAATACTGAATTACTTTACCAGTACCAGTACTTTACTCCACAACAATAACCGTCATGGATGTTCGAAACCAATTCTATTAAATTGGATCGCCTGGCATCGAATTATTAGGGTTAGCTAAGTTGCTTTGAAAAATTATATAATCTCGTTCAATGATAAAATCATATCTGTATAAACATTTCTAATAGGACCTTAGAAATTTTTGTTAAAGTAAACTCTTGAAGAAAATGTTGATCTCTAAAGTAATTAAATTAAAAATAATTCTTACTAAATTTTAAATTTATTGCCCATTTGTTAGAAGCCCTTAGCCGTAAGCTGATATTTGAAATTATTTCAGAATTTTTTATTTTACTTTTAATACTTGATTTTCAAGTAAACGGCAACTAGCTTAGGGTATTTAAAAGTTAAAGTAACTGATCGGTTTGCTATAACAATTCTCTTTGTTTATTAAATGTTTTTTTTTTTTTTTTGGTTTGTTTATTAAAATTTGAATAGGATAGTAAATTATTTATTGGGGGCGCACCAGCATTCATTTAAAAATTTGTTCTTGTCCTCTCATTCTTATTCCCCTTTTTCAATTCTTTCATTTTCATCTTATAAAATTTTTGTTCGTGTAGATAATTAATAAAAAAACAAAACAAAAAAAAAGTAATAATAATAATAATGATTCCAAGAATTTTACTCAGAGCACAGATTGCTAAAATCTGCCAATGTCAGTGAACTTGCTTCTCCACTTTTCCTTTGTTCTTCTTCATTTGTTCTTCTTATTGTATTTTTATAATAAATTTTATTTCAATAAATAAGCAACATGTAATTCGATATTCTTTTCAAAAAGTAAAAATACCAAAAAGGGACAAAAAAAAAATTGAATATAAAAAGAAACCTGTCATCCTAATGCTTCTAAATAAAATTATTTCATTTTTTTTTATGCACAATAAAATTATAATATGAAAGTTTGTTTACGTGCGTGATGGAATTCTGGTCTGTTGATATTTATAAATTTTTATTACACAACTAAAAATATTATGCATACCAATACAATTTGTAAATGAATGCATATTTATTTTTTTTTTATTAAAAAAAAAATATAAATAAATAAATAAGTAAATAAAAAAAAAATGGTTGCTTCATCATTTCATTTCATCTTTTTATGAACAGGAAGTTCTAGACGCTTTCATTTTTGCCATTTGAATGATTTTTCTTTAAAAGTCAAGTCACAAACAATAAATGTTAACTTTTAAATATTTGATGACCCTCTTGATTTAACTTTATGATATTCCGATTTTGTATTTCGCGTTGCATTTAGAGCGTTTCTTGGTCACTGCTTTGCCTGAATATAACTTTGTACACGAAACTTTTTTAGTGATACTTATTCGCTTTTTTTACTCTTGCCTTTTTTCTTTTGTATCAAGCTATTACGGCAGATCTCTTAATGATTCTCATGACGGTTTATTTTAGTTTTTTTAGTAAGTCTTTTGTATTAATTTAATTTGTTTACTAAAACCAAAACTTTTCAAATCTTCCAATTTTATCTTTAAAATTTTTTTTATTTTATATTATTTATTTTATTTATTTATATTCATTAGTTACATAAGAACCTTAAACAACTAAAACGGAGAAAAATACAAATAAAATACTTAAATTATAAAAATAATAACAAAAACATTAAAAATCCCAAAAAAAAAAAAAAAACGAAAAATCCATAAGCCACGTATGCGGCACAGATAATGAAACAAAATGTGAACCTTCATGGGCCGACTAAGCTCATGATCACCGAAATGAGAAACACGCTTTCAAAAATATGAATAATCTGGCAACTATGGAACGAGTTAGTAAATGAGTCCAACAAATGGAAATGGTCATTGTATAACTTACACAATACACGGAAAGAGGATTATAAGGTTTGTAGTTGGCATGACATGGTGATAGTTTTATAGATACATAATGCCTAGAAAATCCTGTAGGGATATGAAATGAAAAATCCTGTAGCAATGACGGCGAGGAAATATCACCTTTTATCAATTTTACCATAAAAATAACGGACAACATTTCACGACTCTAAACCATGCACCACAAATGTAAGAAAGCTTTTTTGAACGGCAGATATAAGACGGAAACCACAGAACCACAGAGTACTTGAGTGCTGCATCGAAATATATGGCCCTTAGAATTTATTTGCCCATCTCTTTACGAAGCCCCGTACTGATTTCACTTTATTCATTGAGGACTCAATATTGCAGATGAAATCTAAGTTTTGAATCAAATGTAACCCCTAAATCCTTATCATGACCGTTTATGCAAAAACTTGCAGGGAATAACGAAATAAGACTAAACGATAACTTCTTGCATTACTTCAGGTTCAACGACATGCCATTGACAAGACACCACTCGTACAGTCGCTTAAGGTCAACCTGAAGTAAACAAGAATCCTCCATGGATTTAAGAGATAAAAATAATTTAACATCATCTGCATAGAACAGAAAAAACGAGCACAGTTGGCACATTCGGTAAAATTATTAACAAAGAAAGCAAACAGTAGTGGACCTAAATGACTGCCCTGTGAAATGCCTGGGAATGACTAATATTGCATGTGAAAGTGTACCATTAAACAACGCCCTCTACAACCGATCATATCATAAACCTTTGGTAAAAATACTACGCTGTACCATACTTTCGATTTTCAATAAGTTTCATATTTTCGGTGTTTACCATTTTCATTATATTTTTTAAATTTCACGACTTTTGCTTAATGGTAATTTTCGCTCGTTTTAATAAGGATTAAATCGCTAAAACGTTTTTAAGCGATTTCACTAAAGTGTCAGTATCTGCATTATAATTATTATTATTATTTTTTTTTTGGGGCGGTTGGTTGGTGAGGGTGGGGGGGGGGGGTTGGGGGTTGAAGAGGGTAGGTTTTTGGTTTTGTTTACACTTTTTATTTTATATATTAAATTTTTTGGTCATAAAATATCATCCAATATTATCAAGGAATAATATCAAGGTATAATGGAAAGTTATATAAACATTTATAACTTAAAATTAAATTAAATTTAATGTGGCCTTTTTCCTTGTCTTAACAAATTTAATTATATAAAAATGTCGATCATTTTATATGCGATTTATATAAATATAATATTTATAAATATTTATGTATATAAAAATAAAATGTAGGTACATGTGGCTCTTAAAAAAAAATTAAATAATTTACATGATCTTATTCTGCAACATTTATAATTCTGGTTATGTTAAGTTTAATGAAAAGACTGGAATTGAAGTCAAATAAATCAAATTTTGCTTGCACTAATTTTAATTCTAATAATTTTAATTTTAAATATTAACACCAAAGAGCATTTTTTTGTATTATCATAAAAAGTTTGTTAAGTGATCTAAGTTTAGGACTTAGTGTAGAGTGCTTAAATTGTTATGAGAATGGACCTTCATGTTATGATTTATTTGCTTTTTTTTTTTGGAGGTTTTTTTTTCGCTTTCAAATTTATCTGAAGCGCTTATGAGAAATTATATTTTAGTATAAAATTTATATGTTGGAGGACAAGACCATATTCACACCTTGAATAAATAAATTTCGTAAGTACAATAACAAAAAATAATCAAAAAAACAAAACAAAAAAAAAATAACAATAAGAATAAGAATAAGAAGAAATAAAATTGAGATTTTTTCAATAAATGAATAAATGAATAAATGTCTGATGAAAACAACAAAACAGCCAAACACACAAATAGTGAGCATAAATAGAGAGAGATGAGGAATAAGAAAGAAAGCAGCGAGAGCATGCATATCAAAGAGAATGCCAAGTAAAATGTATCGTTAAATTGTTGCTGCTGCTGTTATTGCATTGAATGCGTATGCATGTATGTGTGTATGCATGTATGCATGTATGTGTGTATGTGTGTTTGTGCATGTTTGCATATAAGGCAATTTGTGATAAGCATGTATGTAATGATTTCAAATAAAATTAAAATGCCAGACAACACTACGTGTTGCGTTCTTTTCTTTATTGTTTTCTCAATTTTGATCTTTTCTTTTCTTTTCTTTTCTTTTGTTTTGTTTTGTTTTGTTTTTTTTTTTTTTTTTTTTTGTTATATATTTTTTTTATTTTCTTCTTTTATTATTGTTGTTGCTATTTTTGTGATACTTAGACCTTTCGAACATTTTTTTTTATTGGTTGAATGGAGATTAAATGTTTTTTTATGATGCGACGAGACAAAATGAAATGAGACGAGACCACAACCAGATATTTATGCTATAAATATCTTATAGATATTTTTTGTTAAACTAATTTTTCGCCATAATAAAACATTTTAAAAAAATATTATAGAAATTAAACTAATGAAAAAAAGAAAAGAAAAAGAAAAGAAAAATAACAAAAAAAAGGAAATGGAAAAATGGAAAAATGGAAAAAAAAAAACTGAAAACAGAAAGAAGGGCAAAACACAAACAACAACAACACTAACAACAACAATAACAAGAAGAAGAAGTCAAAGATAAAGAAGAAGAAGACGAAGAAGAAGAAGAAAAAGAAGGAATGGTAAAAGCAAAAGGTTTGAGGAATGTGATGTGATCGTTAAGTAACAGCAACAACAACAACAACAACAACAACAACAACTCTCGGACAATCGCTTAAGAAAGATAAAAAAAAGTATTTCAGTTGCTCTGAAACGAAAGTATGATTGAGTGGGAGAGTGAGATAGTTGAACAGATGAAAAAATAAAGTGCTCGTCTGTTCGTGGGCATGTGTGTGTGTGTGTGTGTGTGTAAGTGTAAGTGCAGAGAATTTTATAGCAATAAGGATGGTATCACAAAAATATTTGAATTCTTTTTCGTTTAATGTTTCGTTTAAATGTTGTTCTCATTTTATTATATTTGTGGTTATTTTCTTATTAAAAGGTATACAGACAGGCAGTCAGACAGACAGACAGACAGAAGGACAAGCATATCAACAGACAAACAGAACAGACATAGACGTAGATGGCCATATAAAATGTCAGTACTTAAACCCCGAAAAATAACAAAAATGAGTTACATAAAATAAAATAAAATAAAATAAAATAAATAAAGAAATGCCAAAAAAAAAAATAAGTAAGAACCATTCAACCGAGTCATCTTATAAGTTTGCAGGTGTTCGTTCGTTCATATCGCTCACATTTATTTGTCAATGTTTATTGTTGCTGTTGTTATTATTATTATTATTATTATTTTTTTCTTGTCTGTCAGTTATTGTTTTGGGTATTTGAAAAATTTTTCCATTTAAGAAAATATTTCAACATAAAAATATACAAGCGCACCAATGTTTACATTGAAATTGCTTTGAAATTACGATTTGAGAAATGAGAATTTCTATTTAAAATTATTTTACTTGAATTTCGTTTCAATTTAGTTCAGTTTATTTGGCAGTGAATTAAAAATATCTTTAAATTTTTTCCAATGTAAATTTTAGGAAAAATGCAAAAAAGGGGAAGTCTCGAAGAAGCTATAAACGCTTTTTTTTTTTTGAGGCATTTTGCCAAAAATGATTACTTTTGAAATGATGGCCTACTTAAAAATCCTACTTAAAATACTTAAAAATGCCATTAAATGTGCGAATGGAATGTTTCTTGTCACAATAAACTTTTTTGCTTTATGTAGATTTTTATTAAAAACAACAATAGCAATAAAAATCATTTTAAAAATCTAAATCTAAAAGAATTCGTTGATATGAGTAATTAATCTCATGATAAAAATTTATTTGAATGAAAAAGGCGATGAAATGTCCAGCAAATGGCTGATGTAAAAAATTTTTTGAATAACTCAAATTGAGCTGATTTGAGGAGAGAGTTTTGTAGGTTTTTTTTTTTTAAATGAGATAAGCAATTAAAACAAAAAAAAAAAAGAAAAGGAAATCAAGAAAAAGTTAAGTCAAGTCAAAGTCTGATTTCAAGGTTCAAGTGTCAATTTATATATAAAAAAATCTGTGCATAAGAGATTTGAAAAAAAAATGCGCTCGCCATTAAATGAAATTGGATTCCAAAATGTATGTGCGATAAGAAAAATATTAAAATAATCACTCTACACTTGGTTTATGTGAATCAAAAATCAGTAGAATGTAAAATAATGCAACAAAAAAAAATTTTATTTAATGATTTATAATAAATTTAACAAGAAAAGAAAAAAAATGTATAATTTCAGATTTTGCTTTAATTTCTGTAATTTTTAAGGATCATTTTCAGAATATTTTTGAATTATTAAAGATATTCTGAAAATGGTTCTTAAAAGTGACAGAGATCAAAACCTAATCTGAAATTGTTCCATTTTTTTTTTTTTTGTTAGGTTTTGTCAATGAATGACATAAATGACAAATGATTTTTGCTGTAGCAAATTAAATGTTGATCATGTTAGCAACTTGTTAGTTCATAGAATGATGCTTAATAATAGAAAATGTGGGAACAACCTGAATTTTAAATAACAATCAAACAATGAACATAAAAATGCTGTTGCTGTTTCTTTAGAAATTCATTGGTCACATGGAAAATGTAAATGAAACTCATTAAGAAAAATTTTAATTAAATCGAGTGGTACAGAAGAATGAGAAAGTAAGAGAGAAATAGAGACAAAAGAAGACAAAGAATATAATTCAATTTTAAATGTGTTGAAACTTTTTTTTTTTTTAAAGGCAAAATGTAAAAGCAATTGGCTGTGACATTTCTGGGATGTGCATTTATCATCGTTTGCCTTTTACAAACCAAAAAATGAATAACTATTTTATTGCTTAAACTCTGAATGCAATTTTCATATACAAAAAAAATCTGTCTATGTGTGTGTTTGTGCGTTTGTGCGTTTGTGCGTATTTTGTATTGATTGTAAGATAACACACAATTTTCAGTTTTGATTCGCATTCAAATCAATTTACGTGTGAAATAATTACCCGGTAATTTTCAGCACTTAACAACAACAACACTTAACAACAACAACAACAACAACAAAATAATAATAACAATAACAATAGCAACAATAGCAACAATAGCAACAATCATTATAATGAAGTTATGGCACCAATATACGGCACATAAATACAAAACTGAAATTGTACTAAAAAAAAAAGAAAACCGGCGCGTTTTTTATAGCGAATAATTTGAACAATTGAGAGGTGGCATCCAAAACAAAGGTAGCGTTTAAGTGTAAACTTGTGAAGCGCTCTACCGTAAAGTGCAACAATAAACAACAACAGCAATAAAAAAAGTTGAATTTTTTTTTACCACAACATAATTTTTGTGTCAGTTTAACGTTTACGTTTATTGTCATTGTTTGTTGTTGTTGTTATTATTGTGCCTGCCTATTTTAAAAGTAATTATAAAAAATTTCATGTTAGCACTTTTAGGGTTTTTTCTTTTATAAAGGAAAAATGCTCATGTTTAGCCTCATGAGCATTTTTTTTCTCTTTTATTCTTGTGGCAGAAATAAAAATGATTAGAAATGACATTAACATATTTTTTGTTAAAAGAAATTTGGCATTGTCATTAATTCTAAAAATGAAGTGCCAACATTTAGCTTTATGCCACGCATGCATATTCTCATAACACTTAGAGCGGAGCCTCAAAGATCCTACAAAAGATAATAAATATACTTAAACAGCAAAAAATTCTAAATTGATTTAGACAAGTCCATTTGTCCGTACGTCCGTATCTTCATAATGTTATAGTGTTTTGATGATGGTGCTAGTGCGTCGTCAAGTTATGGCCGCAACCAAATATAATTATCCGATTTGTTGTTTTTGTCACAAATTAATACTAATCGTAAAGAAAATTTATTTTGAAAGAAAAATTAATTCAATAATTTTCATGCAATGGAGTCTTTTGATTTCAATTTTAATTTTAGTCTTCTCAATTTTTGGTAGTTTTTAAGAGCCAAAAAAATATAAATCGGATACTGAAGTTATGAAGAGAAGGCAACCCATTTGTGAAAGAGTCACAAAATGAGGCAACTGAGCGGCAAAGTACTAAAAATATTGACAAATTATTGTTTTAAAATTAATATAAATAAAAATAAAAAATAAAAATTAATTAAGGTATTGCCTTCTTATTGGTTCAAATCTATGTAACATTTGCAATGCATAAAATGAAAATTTTAATGGAATCGTCATAACAATTAAGTCTATCTATTTAGGCATCTGCCTATTTATCTGTTACTTTGAATTTTCATTATTAAAGTTTAGAGCGATAGCGGTCCCCTTCAAAGTTCAATAAGAATGAACTTAAATGATATTTAATCTAAGGCACCATATTCCACTTTTCATCTTTACATGAAATTCTCATAATACTAAGCGGCTGATCTGATACAGATCTACTGTTTATTACACCAATCAATTTGAAAAGTAATTTTTTAAAATATTGTACCTCTACTTCCTTTACCGCTTTGCTTTTGCTTTTGCTTCTGCTTTTGAAGAAGAAGAAGAAGAAGAAGAAGAAAAAGTTTGGCAATAAACCTTAAATAATTTCTAACCATTGATTAGCAAACAATAAAAGTGGGTACAAGGATTATGTAAGCTAAAGAATACTAAGGAGCCGAAAATTGGAATAAAAATAAAATAAGGAAACAAAACGTGTATGAAAGAAATGATGTTGCAATCTGCAACATGCATGCACATATGCAAGCGTTATTAAATGAAAACCCGCAAAAACTTATCAAGAGTCGATAATGATGGTACCACCAAAATAATGACAACAGCAGCAACAGCAGCAACAGCAGCAGCCACAGAAATCACCATTAATGATGATGATGATGATGATGATGATGATGATATAATTCTGATTCTGATTGCTATGATGATAGTGAATGGTGGTTAGTTGATGGCAAATGTTACAGCCAACAACTCTTCAATGTTACGAAGAATGTTTTAAGAACTTTTTCGTTTTTGATAAACATGAAGGCACTTACTTTTTCTTTTTTTTCTTTCTTTTATTTTTTTTTTTTTGATCTATCTCTGTTCCTCTGGCATTTCCACATACACATTGAGTCATTTTTACAAATAATGCTAAAACAATAATAACAATAATGAGAATGGTTGGTTTTATATCGATTGGTAATAAATTACGCGAGTAAGTAGCAGGCAATTGATCATTCGGCTAATTTCACTTAAAGTTTAATGAAAATCTACCGCAAGATGATGGAACAACATGCAGAAATTGAACATTCAAAATTTTCAATGTATGATAAAAAAAAAAAATAAAGCCATGTACTGGTCAGTGTATGAACACACAACATACATGACACAAGGAGATTTACACAAAATGGTAGAATGAACGTATAGTTAGATAAAAAGTAGTCGTGCCAAGTCAAAGACCATCAACATCATTATAATCAATATAATCATTATGATCATTATGATCATTATGATCATTATTATTATCATTATCAAGTCAATGTATCATCATCTAAAATGTATTTTTGACAATCAAAGATCCAGTTACGCAGCAATAATAACAGCAATGATAACAGCAACGATATTAACAAAAAAGATGCAACAAAAAAAAAAAAAAAAACAAAAGAAAGAAAGAAAAAATTCCCAAACGCAATTTTTCATGTTTTTGGATTATTGCTTTTTTTGTTTTGAGTTTTTTTTTTCCTCTTTTCACTCTTTGGCCATTATTACAGTCCCAACCAATAACTATATAAATTAAATATTTATTAAATGAAACAAAAGAAAAAAAAATGGCAAATGCAAAAGAAAAAAAAAAAAGTTAAAATTAAATGAAGCAAAGAGATAACATGATGCAATGAAGTATCAAATTAAACAGTAACACCCGATGACAAAGCCAACCCCTTACACATCATCATCAATATAATCAACAATGATTGGAGCGACAACAAGTACAAGTCAAAGTAACAGCATCATCAAAGTACTTAGTAGCATCATAAAATACTGAACAAATTTTGATTATTTCTCTCAGTTCCTGGTTACAATTTAGCCATATTGAAAAGCCATTATAACTTCTAAGTGAATTCAAGAGGCTCATTTAGAAAAAAAAAAAAATTAAATGAAAATGAAATGAAGTCAACTTTTTAAGCACTACAATTTTTCTTAATATTCGATATAAAGATTAGTGTTGCATGTTAAGACGAGGATTCTTAAGAATCGCTTCATTTTTCGAAAAGTTAAGGCCACCCCCTTGTAACATCATTTTTTAATATAAAATTATTTGAAAACTGGTTCAGTCACTTCACAACTCATGAAATCTCTATAAATCAAAAATAACAAATAGAGTTAATGTTCTAAAGTGGCTCACAAGGAGTGTTGCAGTATGAATGCTATCAAATTTTATTCTTTGTGATTTTGCTTTGGGACTACAAAAATTAAAGAACTCGCTTGATATTTTAGCCTCATAAAATAGTGAGTTTATCAAAGAATTTAATTTTACGAAATTTTACCAAAGAAATCTTGTAAAACTTAGCAATCTAATCTAATTATTCACAATTTCTTAAAATTTCAATTAAATCATAAATTTTTATGATACTTTTTAATGAACTACTTAAATATTTCAAATAGAAAAAAAGTACGCTAACTGAAATAAAAATGAAAATGAAAATGAAAATGAAATTTGTATTTAAATTTTTTAAAATTCTACAAAATAATTTTTACGGATCTCTTTGTCATTTTTTTTAATATTTCTGTAACTTAGATTCATAAAATTTCTATTTTGTAGCCGTTTTAAATTTAATTTATAAAATAACTCTTTAACAATATTCCAACTTTTTTACAGCCCCAAACGCCTGAAACTTTAACTTGTCAATTTTATTTTTTTTATATTAAAGTTGACATAGCTCATGAATAGCGACGGACTTACGACCTTACAAAATTAGTTGCCTATAAAAGCTAAAATTTGTTGAGAATCTAAATTAAAGCTTTACCGTTTTTTTTTTTACTTTTTTGTCGAGCTTTGTTCTTCTTTTTTCGTTCGCCATTAGTTTTTGGTTAGCGCAATTGTGCAATCATTTTTATTGATGCTGAGATTTCTGCTGTTCCGGGTTCAATCCCGTTTAGTGTTTTGCGGTTTTTTTTTTTTGTTACTTTTTTGTGGGGGCGACCAATCCCGAGAAGCACCTGCTCAATTGGGAGTGGCTCATGAGATGGTTTCTGATCCATATCCATCAGGGGGCATCATGAGTTTCACGAGATCAGATCCAAAGATTTAATTTGGTACCACGGGATCACCAAATTCATATTTTGCCCATGTGGTGATGTTGGAGTTGGCTTCGTGGGGGCTGTGGTGTCCATGTCGCGGACGTAGCTCGACCTATTATATTTATACCCACTATTATAGTTTTGTCGAGCAGGGTGCCATTTCCCGAATAAAATGGCTAGCTGGGTGGGCTTATCGGGCTAATTTAATCTAAGCCTAGGGGTTTTAAGAAGGCCCTGAATCCTTACACCAAGGATTAAGCTTACTAGATGAGGTGCAATAGTGGCTTTAAATTGGAAGCTAGTCGGGACGGTGGCATGCACTTTGTGACGTGTCTACCAACGCTAGCGATCATAAGTATGTTTATACCATGCATTTGAGCCTTCACGGCAGATATGCATGTAAAACACTAACTGTACTGTTACTTTTTTGTAATTTTCAAATCAGTTAGATGATAGAAAATATGACCATAACTGTAACTGAACTTTAATTAGTAAAATTCTGTACTGTTTTACTCCAAGGGCTTTGGCTAAAAAGTGTTTTGTGCGCAATGCACTGCACTGCCTTAAAATGGCATTAAATTGAATTGAAATTGGTTTCAATTGATTGAAATTGGTTTCAATTGGTTTACTTTGGATTTTAGTTTATTTGAACTTTCATGAAATTGTCAAGGGTTAGTAATGCATTTATACTTTGACTCTACTTTGATGTGATCTTTGATGCCACTGAAGTTAAAAACAATTATGAAGACATAAGGCTTCCGCATTGCTACTGCTCATATTTATTGCCCTTGTTATTGCAATATTTTTTTCTTCGTTTTGGTTTTTTCAAGCTTTTTTTTTTCAGTTTTTCAGGCTTTCTCAGTTTTTGATTTTATTATTTACAATGCGCATATATTTTTTTATATATGTATGCCCTACATGTCTGTCTGTCCTTTTGTGTATTATGTTGATCACAACTTAAATATGCTGTTGTTGCTGTTGTTATTGTTGTTGTCGTATATTTTGTTATGTGATTTTGCTTGTTTTGTATTGTTTTTTTTTTTTTAGTTTTAACTTGGTTATGGGCTGTCAAACTAAAAATTGCAGCTGCCACTTGTTGTTGTTACTATTTCTTTTCCTTCTTTTTATTCTTTTTTGGAATCCTCCACCCCCCCCCCCCCCCCCCCTCCGCCAACCTCACCCAGAGATTGGGGCTTCATTCATTTTGTTATTTTGTTTGTAACACACAAAAGGAAGTCTCGGAGCTACTTAAACAGCATCAAATTCTAAATCGATTTAGATATGACTGTCTGCGTATCCATTTATCCGTGTATTCTTATGATTCTTCTGGTCATAGAAAAATTAGATAACGAGCTCAAATTTGACGTTTTTGCAAGCAGTTTGCCATTGAGAATGATAAAAAATCCGTCAAAGACAAAAAACCTGAACTGAACTAAAAAAAAGCTTTAAATCGTTTCAACATGATGCATTTGTGATGGGTATCTGAGATTCGAACCAATCAAATATAATTTTCTTTTTTACGTTTGTTCAATTTTTTTCCACATTTTTTTTCTTCTTTTTTTGCCATAATCATCATCGCAGTTAGTTAACAACGGGAGCTATACACTTTTTACCTCCCTTTAAGTTGTGTTGTGTTATTATTTTCTTATGCTTTACTAACATAATTGTTGCAAAGCATATTGTTGTTAGTATTGTTAAAATTATTGTTTGTTGTGCCTGTCATTGTTCTTTAACATTTTCTTACTTTTATTTCGCACAAAGCATGCTTTTTAACTTTTTCTTGCCTTTTTGTTTTTTTTTTTTTTTTTAGGGGGATTTGCTTATTATTTTAATTCCATTACAAAGTACATTGTAAGCTGTTGCGGTTATTTGATCGTTTAGTTGACTTTTGCTGCCGTTGTTGTTGTTGATTGTTCCGTCGGGTAGAATTTTTCTACCTTTTCGTTTTCGTGCTCCTTCTTCTTATGGCAATTATTTTTGTTGTTAGCATTGCTCTTTATTGTTATTCTCTTTTCTATCACTTACCTCGCTCTCTATATTAATATAAATGTTTTCTATCTTACTCTTTCACGTGCTCATTTGATTTTTTGTTTTGGAATTGTGTGTGACTTTAACGATTTTAATGCGCATTTATTTATTTAGTCTTTGGCATGCAATTACCGTCGCTTTCTTGTGCTTTATCTTGTCGTGTCTTGTCGTGTCGTATCGTGTCGCGACTTTAAATATAACGAAGACAAAACTAACAACAACAATAATTGTAATGATTTAAATTAATTTAATATAATTGTTTTCGATAGTAGTAGCAACACAACAACAACACAAAAAGACCTCAGACAGGAATACAAACAAAAAGTGAGGGATCATAAAATGAAAAAAAAATTTAAATGTGACAATAAAATGACTTTACGCTATGGACTTTAGTTATGTTTAAATTAAATGTGCAAAACAGAATTTTATGAAAAAAAATATAATTCTTTAAATTTCCTTCGTTGTGCATCTTCATCTTACCTTTTCTTCTCGCTCTGTATATCACACGAAACATGTTAAATAAATATTAAAAAAAAAACTAGAAGAAATTGTTACGTAATTGGCCTCGTAATTACATTTCATTGAACTCTCTCTCTCTCTCTCTCTCTCTCTCTCTCTCTCTCTGTCTCTCTCTCTCTTTTACTCTTTTTATATAAAACATATTTATTGGGCATGGCTTATAATATCCAGTACATTAAATATTAAGAATACAAAAAAATATTTTAGTGAGAAAAGGATCCGAAATTTAAAAGAAAAAGCAATAAAAATAGTAAAGTTGAAAATCATGACAACTGGAAAATTGAAGTGTGCAACATTTGCAGCGACACTGAAAACATGAGCATGAATAAATGCTGTTTTAGAATTTTAAAGTGACGTATTGTAACTACCGTTAATTTTTAATCGTTAACCGTTAAGTGTTAACTGTTAATAGCATTATACTAAAATAGAATGAAGCAGAGAGAAAAGCGATAGAGATGAAAATAAAAATTTTGCAATTATTATTTCATTTTGCTTAATTTCCTTTCATTTTATGTTATTTGATTTACTAGTGGGAGAATGAAAAACAATGCAAGAGAGAGAGAGAGAGAGAGAGAGAGAGAGAGAGAGGGAGCAAGATAGAGAAGATGGTTTGGTTTTAAAGTAAATTCAAAGTAAATTTTGAATTTTACTCTTCAAGTTAAAGTTTAACGATTTCGTTCAGTTGCACCAAAATTGACCCCACGATTACAATATCATTACCTTTATTTTACTGTTTTGTTTTTGTTTTTTTGTTTGTCTTTTTTTTGTTACTATCCATTGTTGTTGTTGTTGTTGTTGTTGTTTTTATTTGTTAAGTATTAGATGGCGCATTGCTCCCACCAAAAAAGAAGCGCTTTTAAATTGTTATTGCCATTGTTAACTGATTTTATTGTTGTTATTGTTGTTATTGCTGTTGTTGCTGCTTTTTACTGATGCTGATATTAGTACTGATGAATTAAGAAGCAACTGCTGCAACAACAATTAGAAAACTTGAATATCGTGACTTATGTTTTCGACAGCTGCACCAAACAATTGCTATGTCTAACCAAATAATCGAAACAACAACAACAACAACAACAACAACAACAATAATAATAATAATAATAAAAGAAAAATTTAACAAAAAAAAGCTATTATAGGAAAAAATCAACAAACTATTTATGTAACATGATCAAGCCAGTAACAAAAGCCTTTTATATCCTACATACAACCATACAACCACACAAACATGCATACAAATTTATATAAATAAAAATGAAAATACAAGTTTGCTGTTACCATTTGAAATTGTTCATATAACAAAATGAATCCCTGATTTGTTGCATTCAGGTTGAGTTCATTTGATTTATTTTTTACTAAAAATTTTTATTTAATTTAATTTTTTTTTTTTTTTGAATAAATGCAATTTGAAATGAACGATTAAATTGCCCAACAAATTTTTCTGTGTGATCAGCACTTTTGCCAATAAGTTAGATTTTATAGCGATCTTTTACACGATGATCGATGATTTTTTTTTCAAACTTTTGCATAAAGTATGGCCATTTCTATTGTTTTACATTTACTTTTGGACAGTGATTATTATACAAAGTCTAACTAAGTTAATAAAAAAAAAAATTTTAATTACGTCTTGAATAACTTAGACATTTTTTTATTCTTAGAGTTCTGGCAAAATAGAGCAATTTGTATTTTCTCAATTTTATCTCCATTTAATACAATTAAATTTATTATTATACAATTTTTAATAAAAATTTTTTAAAAGCAGAGCATTTGGTGACATTTATTCACATTTTCATTTTATTAGTAGTTTGATAAATTTATCTCTACTTAAATGTAAGAATTTAACAACTTTTAGATAATTTAATGACTTTTTTTAATGGTTAATTTTATATTTATTTTTTTTTTTTGAATAGCTCCAAAAGAAATAAATCTGAACTAAAATTAAAACATTTGATCATCGATATTCGAGTTCTTAATATAAAAATTTCTTTATCTTTTACTGTGGATCTCTCTATATTTTTTTCTTTTTTGGGCAATTTTTGTATGTTTATCGATTTTTTTTTTTTTTTTTTTGTAATAAGATCAAGAGAAAATTTATTTCTATGCACTTCTTTGCATTGCTTCATTCAGTAATTTTTTAATTATTTTATTTTTTTTTTAAAAAAATCTCATCGTAACTCGTAATTCGTGTACTATTTTCTACAAAAAATGAAAGAAAAAATTTTGCTAAAATTATTTTAATTTTTATGAGAAATTAATTTTAAAAAAACGAACAACAACAACAATAGCAACAATAAAAACCAAAACAATAAAATCTAAACGTGTTACCTCAACTCATTTTAATGTCTATCTCTGTCTATCTGTTGCTTTTTTTAAAAAAAAAAAAAAGAAAGAAGAAAAAAGGGAGAGGGAGGAAGAGGAAAAATATGTGAACGTAAGAAAGACAATTTCATAGACTCTGTTGTCATTGTTATTGTTGCCATTTCCTTCTTAAAATTTATTCTAAAATTTAAGTTGTGTTGTTGTTCATTGCTTTGACGGTTGATTGGTGTCGTTGTCGGCATTTTTACAAAAGGCTAAACCACAATATTTCTGGGAATGCCATGCCAAGCACTCTTCTTATGAAGCCCAAAAAAAAAAAAAAACACGTAAAACCATAAAAGATTTAAAGCCAAGAAATGCAAACAACAAAATATTGAATCGTCAATGTTTTCTTCATCTATCTCTAACTTTAATCACTAACAAAACAATTGTTTTTGTTCTTGTTATTTTTTACTATTGTTATTATGTATAAACACGTGCATTCGTCTACAAAATTTCAACTTGACAAACAATCACAATCACAATCACAATAAAAACAAAATCAACATTAAAAAAAGAAAATTACATGTAGCCTTCCTATTCATTACCAATGAAATAATAACAACAATTACAATAATAACAACCACAACCACAACCACAACCACAACCACAAAAGAATGAAAGAATGAAAGAATGAAAAGAAACGGTTGGTGTGAGAGAGATAGGTAGAGGGAGAGAGGTTTATATAGAAAGTTTTTTTGTGTGTTAACTCAAAAATAAATTGGTAACAGTTATGCATATTTATAACTGCGCACACATTCACACACAAACATATCACATTAGTATCGAACATCACAGTTTTGATGATGGATAGATGGAACTACAATACAAGTATTTATTAGGCACAACACATAAAAATTTAAATGTTATTCAGTTAAAAGGAATACGTAATAACTACAATCCATAATTAGGATTTTGATCGCGTTCAATTCGACCACCGACCGTGTACATTGACATAATAATATTATACGGAAATTACGTCAGTATTTTTCGTTAAAAAGGTACTGAAAAGTACTGAACGGTACTGAAAAGTACTGGAAAGTACTGTACAAAACTGAAAAGTACTGAACAGTACTTCATTATTATTCTAACAAAATTATTGCGATAAAAAATCAATTAGAAGAAATAGGAAAAAAATAATTGTATGCTTTGTCTAGAATATAAATGAGCGTCGCCATTTTTCCCTCTTCAGGAAACACGGATAAGACAAAGAAAAGAAAAGAAAAAAAGAATTGAATTTCATAAAGCACGTTTGAATTTTACAAAAGTTTAAGGAAACTTTGCTGTCCAGATTATACGGAAAGTAAGTTCAAATTTTTTTCTAAAGGATTTCCGAATTATATTTTTTCACCATAACAACTTCACAATTCATATTCAAGCTACGTCTGACAATTAATGTTTAAAAAAAAAAAAATGTATTGCTTGTTGTTTTTCTTGTTGATTTTTCAAATTTAAATAAATAATGTTGAGTCATAACAACAACAATAATGGTAACAACAAGAAAATCAACAATCATTAGCAGCGGCAATAGAACAAATGCAACAACAAATTGCAACAACAACCATCACGATTATTGTATTAATATCTCGCGTATAATCAAAAATGTAGATGTATAAACATTATGAAGTTCATACTTCAGGTGTTACAATAATTTCAACAAACAAGAAAAATAAATAAAAATCCGAGAGAGAATATAAAAAGAAAAAAAATGAAAGAAAAAAAAAAACAGATAAATGTGCTAAAAGTTTAAAAAGAACAAGTCCAAATGCTAAAATTACAACAACTAACTAACTAAACAACAACAACAACAATAATAATAATAATAATAATAATAATAATAATAATAATAATAATAATAGCAACAACAATAAAATTATTTATTACATGAAATAATCGTTGAAATTTATTGAACGTTGAACACAACTCAAAAGTCAAGAGTCGACGTTAATTAAAAGAAGGTGGGAAGAATATTAATAACAAGAACATTAAGCTCTTAGAATATCAGATTATCGATATATTCAACTTTAACAGCATTGCTTCCAAAACAGTAATAGCAAAAGTACAAAGAATTGGAAATAGGCAACAAAGAAAAAGCCAAATGCTTGACAAAAAAAAAAAAAAGCATCAATAGCATCAAATAACAAATACACACATACATATATACATACACACATACACACATACATACATACATGTAAAGTGCACATGCAAAAGGTATGTAAGTTAGTAAAATAGTGAGAAAGCGTAAAAGCGTAAAAGGGCAACAGCAACATAAAAATTTATGGTAAATAAAGTGAAATGAAATAAAAATTGAAATAAAATAAAATAGCGCTTGGAATTTGAAAGGAATATCCATGTTAGTAAAGCACATGGTTTCATAAAACTCCAATCTCCAACTTTTTAATGATACTTATTGAAATTTCCTTACCTTAACGTTAGTTCAATTTAATTCTCTATCGTAGAGCATTGTTTTGTAAAAAAATTGTTTTGTAAAAAGCTGCTGAGCCTTAAAAAATGTCACAGCATTTGAAAGTTTTATTTAATTTAATAAATTTATAAAAATAGCGCCTTTTTTGCCTTCTGCCTTCTGCCTTTTGCAATTCACATATTTTTATGATTTCTACCTTTAAACGATCTGAAAAGGCCACATAAAGTTCATTATGAAAAGTTACTTAGTTTTTTAACAACTTAAAAATGGACTTAAGTGGTCGCTGGGCAAAATGCAAATTTAAATTTTCTAATTTACATATAAAATGTAAGAAGTGGAAATGGCCAAGGCAGTGGGGGTGCTCATTGATACTTTTATTATTATTATTTATTGTATTTAAGCCATGATCATGAACATGGAGTACTCATAAATTATTTTGCATATGAGGCCTTTATTTTCTATGAGTAGCCAACAATGGAAATAGAAACAGTAAGAGCAACGACAAAAATTTAGTAGGCCATAACTACAAAATTTTACAATTCACTATAAATTGTTATTTAGATTTTTCATCAAGATATTACCGTATCCAGCAAATCGATCGAATCGAGTCTAGTGTCTAGTGAATATTAGTCCAATAGAAACCAAGCCTTGGAAAATGAAGAAGTAAAATTTGATAAGAGGATATGAATAAAATGAAGTTAAGCAGGAGCAAGGAGCAAAAGTAGAAAAAGTTGACTGAGATTTAAAAAATATTATTTATTCTTTATAAACAGCTGCTGTAACTACTGCTGCCTAAACTACTGCCTAAACTACTGCCTAAATTGTAATGGCTTATAATGTAAAAGATCTACAAAGAGTTCAAGTGAATCAAATTTGTTGGTTTATTTTCTCAACTACTAAAAAACCGAATAAATTTAACGCTTTATGGATGAGCTTATTTGAAGGAATTGCGTGCTTTACCCATATTTATTATCTACCATCTGAAGATTTCTTAACTTAATGTATGCATGTCTGTCCATGTATTTAACGATTTTAAATAAAAGTGTTTGTATTCAGGTTTATGATAAAAAAATTCTTTACATATTCAGTAAATAAGCAACGTTTAGATATGAGGGCAAAGTAGTGGTAGTACGATAGAAAATAAAGAGCCAAGCTTTGAAAAAAAGTTAAAAAGTACAAGATTATTCCATTGATCGATACCAAAATTTTTAAATGCAGCAGAATATAAAGATCTAAATGAAGAGAAAGAGTGTTGAATTTGAAAGTGATTTATGATTTGAGTGTATTTATAAAATATCGGTACATTGTAGAACAAATTTTAGATGATACGAAAATCTATCACTGACTGACACTGACTGACACTGGCTCGTTCACAAATAATTCGTTAAGGTTTCCAAATAAAATGAACGGCCAACTAAGTTTATTTTAGTTGTTGTTGTTGTTGTTGTTGTTGTTGTTGTTACTATTATTATTATTGTTATAACCTTAAAGTTACGTTAAGAAAAGATGAGAGGTTGCAATCGCATGTATATGCCCAAATAAATATTTCTTAAGCGATTTGTTGCCCCAGTGTTTTTAATTTTTAATTTTTTTGATTGTTTCAGCTTCTACTCAAAATATTTGAGCGGTATCTAAAAGAAAAAGGTAGATTTTGAAGCGCTCTAAAAAAAAAAAAAGAAAATTGTATTAAATATGAAAAAAGATCAAAATTGGACTTTTGAATGCGCTACTTTGCTGCCTGACATTTCAATTTAAGAAATTTTAAAAATTTCAATTGAAAAATTTTTATATAAAAACTTTAAATTTGTTTGAAATATAATTAAAATTTTAATATAATAACGTTTTATATGGGCTGCCTCAATTTAAGGCATTTATTTAAGTTAACCAAACAATTCGACGTGACTTTGGGCTTTATTACAAAAAAAAAAAAAAAAAAAAAAAAAAAAAAAAAAACACTTAAATAAATGAATCATATGCGCAAGACATTTAGAGATAGACTTAGTGACAGAGGCATTGTTAGTGTCAGTGGTAATCAGTCCTTGAGAATTTTTTAGTCCTTCTTTTCTTCTTTTTTTACTAGTTGGCTTTGTGCTGTTTCGTGTAAATGTTTGACATGTGAAACATAAAGAGCCATAATTTTTAATGATTCCACCAACTGAAACATAAATGTCTTGATAATTGACCATTTTATGGGGATTTTGCGTTCTCATGGACACTCACTCATATCGTTCATTCCAATCGTCCTTACAATAATTTTTTATTAGTTTGTTTTTTTGTATTTTTCTTTCTCTTTCTTTTTCTTTTTTATTGTGTTTCCTTATTTTTTTTCCCCCCCTTCTTTTTATTTACGTGGTTGTTTGTTTGTATAGACAGCAGGTGTGATATTGTATTTTTTAAAGTTTTCGATTGTAATTTATATGGCTACTATAAATATATATATGTGTGTGTGTGTATATGTATCGTTCGTAGATATGTGTAATTTGTTTTTTTTTTTATTATAATTCCTACACTTTCCAGGTCTTTGTCTCTTTGTATGGATTATGGTTTTTCTTCTTGTATCGCCCTCCCTCTGTTAAATGTTTTCAATTATGGCATAAAATGATGCATCATTTAATATCATTTATTAATAATAATAATAATAATAATAATAATAATAATAATAATAATAATAATTCCAATTTTGAAATATTTATGGTCCATATTATTTGTATTTTAATATAATTAAAAAATATACACGGCCATAACTGATTAGCTTTCATAATAAACGAGCTAACGTGAGTGAGAGACTTGAATTTCTCCAAAAAAAAAATATTAAAGTTAATAATTTATGTTATTTATAATGTTTATTGAGGGGCGGTCAAAAGACCACAGCAAAATAGTTCTGATATAATGACATTAATTATTAACAAAGTAAATACTAATCCAAGTAATCTTAATCTAGGAATATCAATAAATTGATGAATAAATGCTAAACTAACAATTGTCACAGGTTCTCAGAAAAAATTCCATGCTTTCGATCTTCTACAAGTCTAGGTCCTACCAAGGTGCTTTCTAAGTGGCGAAATAGAAATTCATTTTATTTTGCCCATATTTTTTGAAAAAAAAATTTGAAAGGGCTAAGTCTAACTATATAATTTTTTAGTTGGAAAGTAGTTTCTTATAAAAGAACTCTCACCATGCTTAGTGTAATATTAAACAAGTTTGAAAAAAGGAAAAGAAGCTCATGTTCGATTTTGAATGTTCATTTCATTTCAACTGCGTTCATTCGTAAAGCGTTTTATCAATAAAAAAAATCCTTTTGTGAAGTCAGAAAACTAAATGAAGAGAATCAAATGCTAGTTTTGCTTAAGCATTTTTCAGCTGGTACGTTATGACGAAGGTCACCCAGCAGCATGCCTGTACCTTACAAATTTTATGAAATGAAAAAAAAATTAAATTAAATAAGTAAAAGCAATACACTGGGTCGAATCCGACTTTTAAATACCCTAAAGGAGTTTGTCATAATTATAATTAAAATGTTAATCACTAAAAATAAGAGAGAAGAGAGAGAGAGCATGAAGGCTCCATTTTTCCTAAAAAATTATACAAAATTTTAAGCCTTTTTCAAAAATAAAATAAAAAAAACATTTCTTTTAATCATAGAAATGTGCCAATTTAAAATATTAAAGGGGCAATTGTTAAATGATTTTTGAAAATAGGAATTTTGAAAAATCATTTCTTGAGCCTCTGTGAAAAGCTTGGTAGGTATTATCAGTTATCCAAACATATTTTGAAATATTAAAAAAAAAAAATCTCATTATCCCTACATTTATAATATAATTTTTTTTTATTTAATTGTTTTTTTTTTGTGTTTTGAAAGTTTTTTCTTTTTTCTTTTGTTTTTTATATATTTTTATTTTTCTTTTGTTGAGAAATATTTTTAAATGAACTTAAGGTCAGCACTTATGTTTTAATGTTAAAAATTATTGTTATTATTCTGTGTTAACTTACCGTATGTTGTTGCCGCTAATGTTTCATTCATTTTTCTTTTCTTTCTTTTCTTGAAATGTAGTCATTTATTGTTAGCATTGTTGTATTTTTTTTTTTTTTGTTAATTTTATTTATTTATTTATTTTTTTTTTGTTAATTTTGCTTTATATATATAAGTTGTCATTAAAAGTTGTATATTTCAGTTGTATATGACGTATTGTGAATCCAGGTGTTTAAATGACATGACTCCTACTCCACATGTCCACACACATATAAATACAACGTACACACAGCATCAATAAACTTATAAGTAACTGAAATACATTCACTATTTGTAGCCACCATATAAATACTACAACAATAACAATAACAATAACAATAACAATAACAATAACAATATAAATAATAACAATCACTGTAACAATAAGAGGCAGCATCTTGTTTTATACAGAAATAAGCCAAAGGGGCCGCTTAGGGAAGCCAATGCTGGAGTAACATTAAAAAAAAAGCACGAAAATTTTTTTAAAAATGTAAGCATTATGGGCTCGTAGTTTTATTCAAATACATGACAATGCTAAAATTGTCCAAAATTAAGTCCATGTTAAGTAATTTTATGAAAGTATCCTTTTTTATAACATTTATTCATTCCTAGTAAAGCCATTCATTTTTAATCAACTAAAAACTTTAAAATAAAATTCCTCAGAATTTCATAAGTAATGGATTATTTATCCATGCTTTCTCATTTATATTACTTTTAGAATCAAGTTTGAATTCAATTTTTAAACGTTTATATCCAACAATTTCATAATTACTTCTTTGTCCA
>JAKKIB010000188.1:1017500-1067500 GCA_023089585.1 Melophagus ovinus
ATTTTATTACCTCGATTAATATTATTGTAATAGTGATACATTAAATCTGTTGATGGGTTAATGTTATTAACAGATGTTGCAGCAACATTCACATTTAGAGAATTTGTGGCGGAATGTTGTGCTTGTTGTTGTTGTTGCTCTAACCAATTTAAATGTTGCAAATAATTATGTTGTTGTTGTTGTTGTTGTTGTTGTTGTTGTTTTTGTTGATGATGATAAACATTTTGCTGGTGATGTTGCCTTTGTTGTTGATAATGATTAATGCGCGATCGTTGCATAATACGCATATATTTATTACAATTTCTATTGACATTCAAATCACAATTTAAGTTATTACTAATTTCATCTAAAATACCAATGTTGTGTTGTTGCTGCAGCTGCTGCGGTTGTTGTTGCTGACATATCATATTACGTTGTGATGGTGTTTGTAATGACGTCATTGTTACTGTTTCGCTTTCTGGCGTTATTGATTGTTGCCTGCATAAGCCATTTGTTATTCTTGTTCTAGAATGCTGCTGCTTTTGTTGTTGTTGTTGTTGTTGTTGACGTTGGTGTTGATTTTCTTGTTGCTGCTCTTCATTACTTTTATTTGAATTAGTTGATAATAAATTTTGTCTCGAATAGCTTAACGGACACAATGTTACAATTATTTAAAAAAAAAGAAATTTTTACACGCATAAACACATTGGTATAACACAAATGTAACAAAAAAAAAAAAAAAAACGAAATGAAAAGAACAAAATAAAATGTATGAAACAAAATGTTTCTTAATATTAGTTTTCAATTAACCATATCAAATGTTTATCAACAATGTATAGAAACAATATTAAGCATTGTAGGAGTTTGAAGGTAATCATGTATAAAAGCAACTAAAAGCGTAATCGTAATAATTGATTAATTAAAAGAAATTATTTTGGAAGGCGCAACAAAATTAAACGACATCCAAAAGCAAAGAAATTAAGGAAATCACCTTAACTTTGCATGCTATTTTACTTACACATATGTAGACTCTTTGTACTACTAATTTTATATATGTATATGCATAGAATAAAATGTATAAAATAAAAATATTTGGTGTGTCGATTGACATTCTACTTATAGCCGCCTCAATTAATTCAAATTAATTGATAATTTAAATTGATATTTTTATATTTCTTCCAAGATTTTATTTTCAATTAATTACCATTACGATAATGATTATAATTATTTTGCTCATCGTGTGACACGTAAATAAAATAATACAAAAAAAAAGTATATTAATCTAAAAAATATACAAAACAATACAGAAACTTAAGGTGAATTTTGTCCATTTAAGTTTATATGACATTGAAGTCAAAAAGAAAAATTAATGAAAAAATGGTTCAACAGAAACCATGTACTGCTAAACTTACCCTCATGTCCATATTTATGGACATGAGATTAAGTTTGGTAGTACAAAGTACATTTTTTCGTTTTCTCTTATGGAATACAAAAGTTTAGACGTGAGGAAATAATTTACCTTCGAAAATTATCCCAATAGTTATTAGCACGATTACCAGGTGGCACTTGATTGTTTAATGTATTATCGCGATTATGTTGCCGTAATTGCCGTTGTTGTTGTTGTTGTTGTTGTTGTTGTTGTTGCTGCTGATTTTGTGTACGTAAATTGACATTATTTTGATGAATTGCATTATTATGATGATGCATAAAAATGGGTGCTGGAGTTAAAACCGAATCCGAGGCAGGAACAACAGAATTTACTTCATTACCACCATCATCACTAATTAAAGTCGCTTTATGTTGTTGTGGTGATTGCTGCTGATTATTATATCGGATAATATCTGGCGTGGATTGTGCTGTTGTAGGATCTGTTGGCCTCTCATGATTATTTAAAGAGTTGAAGAGATTTGCTTGATCAATATTATTGGTGGATATTAAATCATGTGATTTGTGAAGATGATGATAATGTTGCCGCTGCTGTTGTTGGTGTTTTTGCTTTTGTTGATTTGAATAAAAATTATAAACGTAGGGTTGCTGCTGATATAAATTTGCAAGAGGTTGCTGTTGTTGATGTTGATGCGGTTGCTGTTGCTGATGATGATGGTGATGCTGTGGTTGATGATAATTATTACACATTGCTGCCATAGTAGCAGTTCGCCTTTCACTTGTTGAAAAAATTGCAGCCGCTGATGATGGCTGCTCGGAATGAGTCCGCTGAGAATTCATATACATGCCATTATTACTATTGGCGAATGCAGACACAGACGAATTAACCGATGATATTTGTTGTGATTGAGTTTGACTTCTTAATTGTGAATCTGGTATGGCTCCTGTTAAAGGCACTGATTCAGAATGTATATTATAGTATGATTCTGCATCATTGTGTTTATTAATAGCGATACCATTTGTTTGATGACTATTTGTCGGTATGGTTAGTGCAACAATGCGATCTTGCAGAATTCGTATAGTTTGATTTAATGAATCAATTTCCCTTTGTTGGTGCCACAACATTTGATTACATTGACATACTGAACTTATCAGCATTTGTTGTGTTTGTATAAAATGTTGCAATACTGGATCCTTTGCTATTTGTTGTACATTTGTCAAGATGTTACTAGGGCCAGCAACAGCAGCACCAGCAGTTGTAATGGTAGCATTTGATGATATACTGCCTGTATCTAAAGTACTTGCATTATGTATACATTCACCAGTATTGAATGGTAATTTTGCATCTTTAATATTAAAAGCTGAATAATCGGTTATTGGCAGGGGCTGCTGCTCCTGTTGCAGTTGTGCCTGTGTCTGAGCTAATAATAAAGAAGGTTGCGGTGATAGTGAGGAGGCCAGTGGTTGCGTTTGTAACGGTGCTGTTATTGGTGAACTGTAATAGTATTGATGAGAATTCCAGGCACTTTCAAGCAAGGGACAAGTAAAAGTTGAGCCCATAGCATTTTTTGGTGGTGGTATTGAAAATGATTTACAACTGCCTGACATCAAACTGGCAGTCTCTGGAGAAGCGCCATCGGCAACAAATTGCGAATTTCCAGTTGTGGTATTTAATGTATCTTTAACTTTGAGTGTTACTGCTGGTAGTGTGGCGCCAATAGAAGCGTTATGTAAACTAAACTTATTGACATTGTTGGTATAATCAGAAGGGCATCTATCTTCAGTTTCAGCTTCATCATCAGCTTCGGAACCAATTTCATGACGTGTGTTAGATGGTCGTGTTTGATTTGTATTAATGGTAATTTTTTCTTCTGATTGTAGATTCAACCCTTCGAATTCTTTCTTCTTTTTCTCATAAACACTTTTCAGACGGTCGCATTCTTCTTTTGTTGATTGGACTACAACTGCATTGTTATCATCTAATATTTGACGCTTTGCTAATTTCGAGGAAGCAATCGGTGTTGGTGTCAGGCTATTTCTTTTTAATGCTTCCTCACCTAATTCAGCAGCTGCCGCTGCTTGTTGTTTACGTCGCTCAATTTCCATTTTCAATGCTTCGATACGATTGCGTTCGGTTTGTAATGTATCGGCTTGAAATTTCAACTCGCTGGTTATTTCATTTAACATTCGTACTTTATGTGAAATATCTTCCATTTCGTAATTTGCATCAGAATTTTGTACAGATATACAAAGTTTTTCTTCAACTGGTACACTTTCATCCACCATTCGATTACATTCCTGGCCCCAATTAGTTTGGGATGTTTAGTTGTATGTGACTCAATAGTTTTAACTGTTTCCATCATTTCTCTAAGACGTTTCAACTGAGATTGCAATACATCAATATCATTTTGTCGTTGTCGCAATAAATCCTTAGCACAAACATGTCCCTGATCATTATTTTCTTCTACAGAACATTCATCCTGATTTGAATTGCGATTTGTTAAGCATTCTGAGTGTACCAAGTCTATTGGTATCGTATATGGACATTCTATCGGTACTGTACGTTCCAATCGATTTTGCTCAAAGGTTTTTGTGTCTTGATTTAATATTTTTATTATAAGTTTTGTGGGCGATGCTGTTGACGATGATTTTGATTTCGGTTCAACAATATCTTTTTCTTGTTCAAATTGTCGTCGTCTGACTTCTTTTGCCGATTCTTCAGCTGAACGATTAACATCCTGCAATTCGGTAACCAAATGGCGCATTTCATCGCGCTGTTGACGCAAATCCTGTAACTTACGTTCTAATGCCTCCTGTTCAGCTTGACATTCGGGCCCATCATCGCCCAATAACGCTGATAATTCATTTTGATGCTGTATAAACTTTGTTAAATATTTCATACGATTAACCAATGTGGACATATCTGAATGGATTTGCTCTACGGATTGATCTAATTCGATTCCATTATTAATTGTATAAGCTGACATACTCGAATCAGACGTTTGTTGCCGTAATTTTTCCATTTCATTGAGATGTTGCTTAGCGCTACTTTGTAAACGCTTCAATTGTTCCGTTTGCTCTTGCATATTTAAAATGTTGCGCGTCGAAGCAAGCAAACGATCTTGTAACTCTTCTAAAGACGGTGTATGGTCCGGTGTCGGTGTATCGCCATTGCTATGCAATGAGTTTATAGATTGAGCCCGATCGCTTGTCTAAATTGGTTTTTGTTTTGTTTTGTTTTTTTTTTTTTTTTTTTTTTTTTTTTTTTACAAATATATACACAGTTATAGCAAGGTATTAATTAAAATGGTTTAGATTAAAGTTTATTTTGAAATGAATGTCTTGAAAGTTTGAAAATCATACTTTTTTAAAATACATAAATTACATAGAACTAGGCAATTACCTCACTTCGGGCTACATCCTCCAAACTAGCCGAATTCACTATAATTTCACGTTGTGCCATTGTTGGGTTGACTTCCTGTACCATGTCAGAACTTTTTATCAACTTTGCGCTGGATAAATTGCTTACAGAAGTCTTTTCTTTAAGATAAATATAATTATTTGAATTTAAATTTTGTGTTGTTTCAGCACTACTGCAATGCTTTAAAGGATTGGGATTTTGGCAGTTTTTTGACTTATTTCGATTTGCTACGTTTGTTGCAGCTGCAACAGTAGCTGTCGCTTTAGATATTTTACAATTTACTCCGGATTTTGTTGATGTTGATGTTGATGTTGTGGTGGTGGTAGTAGTAGTAGTAGCTGTTGTTGTTGTTACTCTTACCGTTTCCAATACTGCTGCATCTGCTGTTAAATTTAATAAAGCATTAGCTTGTGCCGGCTCTTTAAATAATTGTTGTAATTTTAGTAATATTAATTTATTATGTAATTGTTGATTCCAAATGAAATTTTGTGTAGATAAAGATGATGGTGAAATTAATGGCGGTGTTGTCGTAGTTGCTGTTGTTATTGTTTTCGTTGTCGTTGTCGTTTTTGTCGAGTGTTGTTTTACAGCTTTAATATTCCTATTGCAATTATTATTTGTATTAATTATACCTGTAGATAATGCATCAGCATGAAAAGAGAACGTGGCAACAGTAGCAGTGTCAGCGTAAGGCAATTGTGACGCAGATGATGATGCTGCTACTGGTATTTCTGTCGAGCTATGAGTAATATTTAAATTTGGTGTTGTTGGTATAACAACACCGATAGCAGCATTACCCAATGAATAGATTTGTTGTTGTAAGTCGTTTTGATATTGTTGTGTTTGTTGTAATTGTTTATCTGTTGTATCACCTTCAAGATGGCTACGCCGTGGTATCGGTCGTACTGGATAACAAAAACGTTGCTGATTGTCTTGAGAGTTGTCTACAGCTTAAAAAGAAAAACGTAACAAAAAAGTACAAAAGCCCAGATGTATTAATAGAACATCAATTCGTGGAATCGTTAACAGAAATATTATATAAATGACAAAGCTTTGTACTAATTATTATTACAAATTGAAATAATTTTTATAGCAGTTCATTCGCCACTAATTGTATCAAAATGTTACTTTATATTATACGGAAATGCCATAAAATTATCTGTAAAGCAATGGAAAATTATTCGCATTACGCAAATGCTTAAATAGTTTCATTTCCTTGCAACAAAAAAAAAAAAAAAAAAAAAAAGCAAGAGAAGAAATTGGAAAATCTTTTATTGGCCACAAACATTGGATTGGATTGGTTCGAAAAGCTTTTTTGCGCTTACGATTTATTCACTTATTTACTAATCATCATTATTGACGTAATTATTATAAATTTGATGAAAACCCAATAAAGTTTGCAATGGTTGTTGCAGATCGGCCGTATACCAAGCGAATGTGGGTCAAACTCTGGAAGATTAAACTTATTGAATTCGTTTATTATTTAGATCATTAGTAGTACATTTAGTTTAAATATAATCGAAATCGGAAAAGGGGATATGTCTTTCCAAACAGCTTAATATTTTCTTAAAAGTTTTTTCTTTAATTAGAAAATGATTTTTCTTTCAATTTCAATTTGCTTTTTTTTTTTTATTACTATGTACACAAAATGATTAAGAAATCTGCTGCGATGTTGCGTTTTCCTTTTTTTTTTTTTTTTATTTATTTTTGTTGATTTTTATCTATAGCATCTAAATTTAGACAGTCTTTTTTTTCTTTTGTGTATTTTGAATACAACATGATCATATAATTTAATAATAAAACAAAACTAAAATACATTTTAGTGCAGTGGACTATTAAATACAGCATGTACGTTTGTCACCAAAAAAAAAAAAACAATTTTTAGATCATTTTTGAACATTTCCTGAGAAACTTTGTGAAAATGGAAGGTACATGATTTTTAACGCATTAAGAATTGTAATTTTTTTTTATCATGGCCTTTATTTAATTGTTTAATACAATTATTAAAGGACTTAAAAAACTGCATTTTGAAAATACAAGATTAAACACATTGAATAAACAGACGGACAATGATTGGAAGTGAAAGTGTTTCCAAAATACACATAAAAAAAAAAAGGACAAACAAAATTTTAAAATAAGTAATGGACTTGTTTCAAGTTCTTGTGCTAGTTTAATGTTTACAAAATTGATATTTTTTTAAATTGCATCTGAGTAAAAATATTCGATAATAAATGGACTTACCTAAATCACAATTGGTAATAATTCCAGTATTATCATAATGATTTTGCAATGAATATTGTTGAGAATTATATTGCTGCTGATGTTGCTGTTGTTGTTGTTGTTGATGATAATTAATATTATTACGATTAATGCTGTTATTATTATGTGATACCGCCGTTAAAAAGTAATCCTATTTATAAACACATAAATACATTTAATTTGATATTTTTTTTATATAAAGAGAAATTAAATATAAGATAAATTGGTTAATATAAGAGTAGCATGTTGCTTATTGTTCGACAAAAAATCTGCAACTAAATGCAAGAGATACCAATAAAATTTTAATGTACCTTCAAAATGTACTCTACTATTCAGTATTGGTATTGATATGCTTGTGTCTTTAACATAAAAGTATTATGATTATAAATTCTATTTGAATACCATGAGGTCTGTTTAAAAAATGTACTTTATTAATTTTATTAACTATTTCGTTTTATTATGAATGTAACACAGGTTTAATTATTTTATGGCATTCGAAATTTTGCCTTAAGAATAAGGTCATCATAGTAAAGTTAATAGCAATATAAAATTGTAAAATCTTAAGCATAGATCCATTTACATTTACTATGAATAAATGAAATTTTTAGAATAAACAAAGGTCAAGAAGAAAAGTTTTTTAAATAAACTTTTTAAATTAAATATTTTACAAGATTTGTAAGTTTTAAAAATTTACATAAAAAAAAAAATTGTCCAATGTTATCCATTTTCATTACGATTCATTTTGAAATTGTGCATGATAAAATTTACAAACAGAAAGCAATTGTATATTGCAATACAAAGATACAGACTCTAATGTCCATATCTTAATGGTTGTTACAAAAATCATAAATAGTGTAAGGTGTAGGAAAACGTTAGTCATATGAAAATATTTTCATTCAGTTGTCTTACATTTAAATCATTAAGTTCCCTTCTTATTGGTGCTACAATTTCAGTATTTTTGATTTGCTGTTGCTGCGGCTGCTGCTGCTGCTGTTGTTGTTGCTGCTGCTGTGTGTTGTTGTTGTTGTACTTGACGGTGACCATGATTATGCTGTTGTTGTATTGCAGCAGCAATATTTAATGGATTACAACGATTTTCAGTTGCGTCAAAGGTGGCATTGCCGTTCATACCGCTAACCATACTTTGTAGAATTGTTGTTGCTGTCGCAGTCACTGCCGTAGTATTTGATCGTGCTAATGCCACTCCTGTTTTATTAATTGCCGTTTTAGTTACTGTGGCTGCAGTTTTAGGAACTGTACCCGTTTCTTTTCGCATTTTAACGTGCTTCTTTCTTTCTTGTTCTCTTTGATAGGATTGTTATAATTATTATCTTAATTATTTAGCGAATTATTTTGATTGATTTAATAATGTTCATATAACCAATACACATTTTTTCATTTGAAGTATTTCAAATGTCAAATATTAATTTGGAACATTGTATATTAGTTCAAAAAATTAGCAAATTAATTAAGTATAAATGTCCAGAAAAAGAACGTTTCACTTAATTACTCGTAATTTTTTCTTTTATAGAAAGAAAATTTCTCTGTGCAACCAAACGTGAAAATATTTCCAGAGTTATCAAAAATTTTCATATTTATGTGATTTGAATTTATGTTTTTGAATTTTTCAGATATTATTTAGTATCCAACTACTAAAAAAAACCAATTCATTCTAATTTATTTTACTTTTAATTGCAAATGATTAAAAAATTTTTTTCGATTAATTAGAACAAATGAACAAAGTATTTCAAGTTGAAAAGAGGCATTGCCAGATGTACAAAGTATATAATTTAAGTTATGAATTTCTTTTACACATATGACAACACTGCTGATAATGTTACATGCGACGACCTTTTGATTATGCTGATTCACATAAGTAACATTAAAAGTCATTTATTTATCAAAATGTAAATTGGAAATAAGAATGGTCCTTAAAATTTGAAAAAACGGCAAAATTTAAAGTAAAAAAAAAAAAAAATCAGACTTGTGGGCACTTTTATAATTACCAATTTACGAAGATATACACTTTCGAGAATATAAAGGCTATCATCCTTTAAATCTGGCCTACGGTAGCTTTGTTTATTAGTAATCTATCCTTTTCAAAATTAATCCATTTTTTTGTCAATTTTTCTTCAAACATCCATCATCCTTTAAATTTTCATTATAAATGTGAACAACAAGTAACAATTTTTTTTTTGTTGGTTCATTTATCAGATTCCTTATTCATTTAATCAATAAATTTGTGAACAATGATGTTCAATTGAGATCCTTTCAATAAATTATTTAAATAGTAACACTTAATAATTATATACATTTTTTTCCATTTAAAATTTTGCGGTCCTGAGGTAATTCAATAAATTCAATGTCTATTTCTAAATTTAATAATACTAACTAACTTTTAAAAAAAGAATATTCTGCATTTTTAATTGGTAAAAATGTGCTTAATAAGCAAATAAATTAAACATTAATTAATGTAACGGAAATTTAATTAAATAATTAACAAATCGTTTAATTTTATTACTATTTAGAAATTTTACTCTTTTTTTTTCAGTTAAAATTCTAATAATATTATTTTGATTATTGTCGTTTTGAAATTATTTCATCTTTAAGAATTCTAATGCGTTCTCGTTCGTCTTGCAAATTAGTTACTTGTTCTCTTAAATCGGTGGATAAATCTTGAAACATATCAATCATGGCATTTAATAATTGCCGCTTTTCATCACTAGATGTTACGGCAGAAGAATTTCTCTTTAATTCTGTATTATTCTCATTATTTTTTATATGATGCTCAATTATTTCATTAGTTGTAATAGATTTATGTGTTAAATGTTCTTCTATTTTCTTTGTTGTGTTTATTAAATTTTGCACTTTTTTGTAATGCGCTTTCAAACGGGCAATTTCATTTAATTTTTCTTGTATATAGTTCCATTCAGTTGAGCTTTCATTTATAACTTCCATTACAGTTTTAGTTTCTTCTTCTTCTTCTTCTTCTTCTTCTACAGTTTTTTCCAATTTTTCTTCCTTTTCAATTGTTTGTTGCATTCTGGTTGACTGATTTTCCAATATTGAATGGTCCAAAGTCGTTGCTTGTTCTTTATTACAATTTTCAATTTGTTGTATTTGTTGTTGCTGGTTATCTCGTTTATCTTCTTCTTCTTCATCTTGAACTTTTTCGTCCCTTTCTTGCGACTGTTGCTGTTCTGCCATTTCTTGAATTATCCTTAAGCGCCGTAATTCATCAGCACGTTGACGTAATATCTCCATTTCTGTTAACAATTGTTGATGTTCCAATTGCATTTCCTGTAGAGCACGTGTCGGGGCGGCCAATCTTTGATTCAATTGTCCATTTACACCGTTTACACCTTTCGGATGATTTATCTCATTAACCATTTCTTACAAGCTTCTTCTTCTTCTTCTTCTTCTTCTTCTTCTTCTCTTATATAATCTTTAATCAAATAGAACTTTTTGTTGATTACGAATTGACGTTAATTAGTGTCCTTGAAAAATTTTTATCTGCATATATTGAAATATCTTCTGTTAATTAAATAAATCGCACTTAATAGTAGACAATTTAAAGATGTGTATTATTTGTGTATACTCAGGCATAACAATTTTATTTATAGATTATTTATTTTCGTTGTTCGCTTTTGTTTTCTTTAAATTTAAAATTAACTCATAAATTATTTCATCCGTTTTGTTGTAATGCAGTTAAATGAGAGGTGAATATTATACTAAAATATTTTTTGTTTTATGCTTCGTTTGCTCTCAATTAAAAAGATCATCTAGCCTGTGTCTACAAGTAATATTTCTAAAAAAAAAGCTGCCTACAACTTTTGTGGAATCTATAAGAATTATCTGATTTAATCATTCCAACAGTACAACCAAAATAAACTTATTATCCACAACATAAATTTAAATCTTAAAAGAGTGCACCCAAAGAATGAACTTGAAATGTACATGCATCACAGATGCATGATACAGGGCTACCAATTCCAGGAAGTTAGTAACTGTAAATCCATATTAGCAAGAAGATTTTATCGATTTTATGGACATCATAAGATGTTTAATAATCAACATTTTAAAGTATTTAGGCATTGCACTAAATTTAGACATATCTTTGAAGTTGTCTTCCATTTTCGTAAACTTGAAAATTACTTTTCGAACGATCTAATAATACGAAATTAAATTAGTAGTGTTTAGAGACAAAAGAATACTAAACTTTTGAAAGCTTTTGAAAGCTTTACTCTCCCATCGAGTTGGTATTGCTTTCTAAATTGAAGCTCCTTAGGAAAGGGGAAGATAATAAGAGAGATAGAGAAAATATAATAGAGAAGCAGGGCATATTCCATAGAAGAAAATATTTCAGTTTGTTTTGATTCGTGTAAACAGTTAGATAAACTACTTATGAGAGATATAATACATAAAATTACAAAAAAAAAAAAAAGGGAAAGTAGAAAAAGGCAAAAAATGCAAGCCACATAAGTGAATCCTTGAAACGCAAAAAAAAGGACAGAAGTAAATAAACGATACATAAGTAAATGGAAAGTAAATGAAAATAAAATGCTTTCTATTTTAAAACTTTTGAACAGAAACATAAAAAATAACACAAAACAAGTGCAAAGTTTTTATTTGCTACTTATTTATATTTCATACATTTTTCCTACAAAAAAAAAGAAAAAAAACCAAAAAAACGGAGAAAAAATTGTAATGAATTTAGAGAGCTTTTCTTGTATATGCATTATAATCCATTAAGTCAATGGCTAAGAATATTATTGTCAAGGATATTTGATTAAATCTTTCCAAATTTTATCGTTTTCTTAATTAACACTTAAAAATTTTTATATAAAAAATATAAAAATCATCTATTAAATATTAGAATAAAATAGAGAATGAATTCAAATTAAACTAAAAAACTTGTTTTGTGGTATATACGTTAGACCAAAAAATTATTGACCTATGGGATACATATAACTTTATAATAGTAAATTATAGACACTTTATATTTTAAATGTAGAAATATCATGTTTTGGGTGTAAGGACATGCCGATTAGAAATTATAAGGATAATAGAAATTGTTAAAAAAAAAAAAAAAAAAGAGTCAATCATGCATTTTTGGATTGATAAGCGATCACAACAATGTGGTTTCGGTAGATCAAGAGTGGCCGCTTCATTATCAGGCGCTGGTGGTTCAGGTTTCGCTTTTGGCCATCCACCTCGTCGTACGCATGCTAGCAAAGCAATAACAAATATTTCTAGTTATAATTCTACTAACGTGCCCATACATAGACAACAGTTACAGCAACAGGAATTACGAATAACGCATGGAGATTACCAAAGAAATACTAATAGTTACAGCAATAGCAGTAGCCACCTTCATCATAATCATCATCATCACAACAACAACAACAACAATAACAATAACAACAATAACAACAATAACAATAACAACAGCAACAATCTTAATAATAATAATGCTGGCATTATACCTTCAACCCAAATGTTATGTCCTAATAATAATAATAATAATAATAACCAATGCATACTCTTGAATGAAACAGAGCAAGCTAATATTAATAATAATAATAGTTCCCATTGTAATACGCGTTATCCGGCATTATTAAATGACTCAATGAATGGAGAACATATTTTAACACGTAATGAAATAAATGGAACACAACGCTCAGTTGGAAATGAAATGGTACAGGAAGTGACAGGATCACAATATGATACGCGCAATTACTATCATCCACAATTTGGTAATATGCTGGTGCGGCATTATCAACCAAGGACATACACCAATGCATCATCTAATGTGGCAGATCAGGTGTTGGAAACGGGGCGCTCTAAGTACATCATATTAAATGGATGATTACATTTGTACTGATTAGGTTTTTACTTATTCTACTTTATTATAGTTGTCCTCTTAATTCACTATCATCGCTTAATGGACAACAACAGCAACAACAAATCCAACAACAGACAACGTCGTCACCGTCGCCGTTGCCGTCGCCGTCACCGTCGCCGTTTAATAGTGGCGCTGATTTAATACAACAATCCTTACGTAGTAGCGGTAACACTAGCGCACCAGGTAGCAGTGAAATGTCTCATAACGTTAATAATTTAAGAGTATCAAATAATTCCAATTTAAATATTACACATTATCATCATAATCATTCACATAGTCCACATACAACAGCATTACATTCCATGAATAGTGTCGACAATCAATTACTGCCAACACATTTAAAATGTGGCATGTGTGCATCTTTAGTATTAGCTTCAGTATTTGTGGCTGGTGCAAAATTCTACTTTGATCATCAGGGTACCGGTCTTGAAGTATTAATATTTTGTGCATTCTGTGTTACATTCTTTTTAGCTGCCTGTACCGTATCATTATGTAGATTTCCAAAAATTTTATTACCTCAACAACAGCAGCAGCAACAACAACAACAACAACAACATTCACATCAACGTAACATTATAAGTCAGCATAGAAATAATCGTGGTGCTAATTTTAATTTGCATGATGTTACCCAGAATACAAATTTAAATGGTACACCTAACATTAATGATATGATAATGGTGAGCAATTTAAATGAATTACAAGAACGTAATTACGTTAGTAGTGGTGTTAATGGTTCATCGATAGGTCCACCCCCTTATCATATTGCCATACTGCTGCCTGAAACAAAAATCTTGAAAAAAATCATGACATCTTCGTCTCTTTCTATTGAAGAGTCACCACCACCGTCCTATGATAAAATTGTTGTGTAGATCATTATAAACTACCAAAATTCTATCACTATTTATCCAAAGATGGTTAGGGTTCAGTTTAAGGCTGATATATATATATATATTTTTATGTACTGTACTGAAAACCTCTTAATCTGTTAATCTTAACATTTTTATATTTTTTAAAGCAAACACCTTCAGAAATCCATAATAATCCTGGCAAATTTATTACGTTGTAGCATCATCTAACGAATGCTTCATATTTTTATTTTTCACGTTGGCTAATAATCATTTTTTCTAAAGCCATTTTTACCGCCTTCTTACAAATGTTTTATATTAAATAAAATAATGGTAAGTTAATAAATATAAACGATATACGCATGTTTGGGCATGAAGAGAAATCGAACTATTCCAAATTGAATGCTCTTCAAGTTTATTTGTTAATTTTGAAGAGCAGACCAAAAATATAAATTAAATTCTCAATCAGCCACTATTTTACATACATACAACGATTTAATATTAAATAAATATAAATATCTTTACACTCTGAGCTCTATAACGAGTTTTCTACATAATATCAAAATTTCCTCAAACTCAAACTCAAACTCAAACTCAAACTCAAACTCCTCAAATATTTAAAGGCGAGCTTCAATAATGTTCAATTATTTTTGTTAATTATAATTATAATAAAAATAAAAGATGAATGAAAATAAAAAAACAATTTAAAAATCAAAAGAAAAAACGTGTAACGGAAATTTACTGCGAAACAAAATGGCAATGGAATTAAACCAATTTGTTTTAATATGATTTATTTTGCGTTATGTGTTATCATATTGTTATGACTTAATTGCTTCTTCTTATTCAAAGAAATTATACATAAGGGCGAAATAAAAATTGAAAAATTTCGGAAATTTGTTTTTAATATAATTAAAGGAAAAAGAAAAAGTATAAGGGACAATGACTCGACATGCCAGAAATTGTACAGCTGGTGCTGTTTATACATATAATGAGAAGAAAAAAGATTCAGTAGAATCTGGTTATGGCACCAATGCCCAGCGTTTGGGTAAAGATTCTGTAAAGTCATTTGATTGCTGTTCCTTAACACTTCAGCCATGCCGTAATCCTGTAATCACCAAAGATGGTTATTTATTTGATAAAGAAGCTATTTTGCAATACATTATAACGAAAAAGAATGAATACAGTCGTAAATTGAAGGAATATGAAAAATTAAGAAAAGCTGATGAATTAGAATTGTCTAAAACGAAAGAGCAGGAACAATTGAAAAATATTGAACAATTTTCTAAGGGAATATTCAATAATGGTGGAGATCATACATTTTCGTCAGCGTCAACTTCAGCAGCAGGTTTAAATGCATCAAAATTAAGTGAAAAGGATGAACCATGTATATCAAATATGGCAAAGGAGAATGCAAAAAAATTACCTAGCTTTTGGTTACCATCTGAAAGTCCAAGTGCGGGTAAGGCAAAAGTTGAAAAACCAGATCCTACAATATATTGCCCCGTTTCGTTCAAACCATTAAAAGCAAAAGATTTAATCGATATTAAATTTACTTTACTAAATGATCGTGATCATAAGGCTTTAATAGCTAAAGAGGCTCGATACATGTGCCCAATAACTCATGACGTATTAAGTAATGCAGTGCCATGTGCAATATTAAGGCCAACGTAAGTTTTATCGAAATAAAGATGTTTCATCTTTTGCATAACATAAACATAAACTTAGAAGTCTCTTTTACCTTTTTCTTGTTCATTTATTATTGTAGTGGTGATGTTGTTACAATGGAATGCGTTGAAAAATTAATTAAGAAAGATATGATACATCCCTTAACAAATCAGAAATTGAAGAAACATGATATAATACCATTGCAAAGAGTAAGTGCAATAATTTTTTTTTGTAATTTTCTCAATATATTTTTTTTTTGTAAATGTATTGCGAAAATTTTTTTTTCTGTTGTTTTTAGGGTGGTACTGGCTATGCTTTAACAAATCAACAATTGGAAGCTAAAGAGAAACGTCCTATGTTGCAAGCTTAAATTCATTTAAGAAAAAAAAATCTCGTAAAAAAAATCAACATAAAATCACGCAGGTAGATGCTGCCATATGACACCTGCATTGGACTTATTTGAAAAAGTACAACATTATTTAAATAACCATATAACATTATTATTATATTAAAATTGTCATACATTATGCTTTAATGTATGATAATAATAATGTATAAAACAATAACAATAGCAAACATTTTCAGATCAAAAATTTCAATTCCACAAAAACAATCACAGGCAAATAATAATTTCTTGGCACTCAATTCGTTTAATTATGCTACCAGATATGAATGAGTTTATTAGATTTGTGCAGGTAACTATTTTTGTTATTCTAAATTACATTTTTATATATTTTTTATGTGTGTGTGCGTAAATTTGTGTATCAGCAAAATATTTCTTTTGTGATATGACTTATATTAGCCATTAATGCTTGAGTATATTACAGCTATTGGCAAAATGTTTAAATTTAATCGATCTATTTGTTGTGCACTTCCATAAAAATGTCAAAAAAGAAATTCTCAAATTTTCCAATTTTTTAATTGCTATTTTCTTGATCTACGAAACATATTAAGAGAAGCAAATAGAAAAATGGCATGTGAGAAACGTTTTGGTTAACTTTGGGAACTTTACATTTTTGTTGTTTTTTTTTTTTTTTTTTTTACTATTTAATAAGGTATCATTTGAATTTAAGATTTTTACAACAATTAAAACAAGAAAAATACAAAAAAATATATTTAATTAAGGCTAAATTTTGAATAAACAACATTCAGACAGTTAATCGATAAAAAATTTTAATTTATAGTTTTTCCTTTATGCAAAATGATAAGTGGAAATTAAATGCTTCTAAAAATATATTTGTTATATATATATGTTTAGAATAGAAATGTAAAAAATTTTAGTATTTTCTAATGAATTTGTCCAAATATTCTTTTGAACGAATTGAATCATTTTTTAAATCAATTTACGATCATAAACTTTTAACATTTTCACGACATTTACTTTACGACTGATTTTATAAAGTATAAAACGTGCGCGCGAACAAACGCGGTATACGAACAAAAAATAAGCACATAAATCAATTAAATATATATATATATTTATTTATTTATTTACATTCATTAGTTACATAATAAACTTAAATAACTAATACGGAAAAAAATACACATAAAATTTTTAAGTTATAAAAATAAAGACAATAGTTACAAACCCTAAAAAAAAAGGAACAACATCAACGAAATTAAAATCACAAAAATATAAAAAAAGTAAAAAAAAAATATCAATAAGCTTATATATGCAGCAAATAATGGTACAAAATATGAACTTTCATGGGCCAGCTAAGCTAATAAAACCTCATGAATTATACGCACATTACTAAGAAGCGTGATCACAGAAATGAGAAACACGCTTTACAAATAATATAATCTGGCAACTAATGGTGTAGCACAACATACTTGATATAATTTAATAAGTTAATAGACGAGTCAAACAAATGAAAGTAGTCATTATATAACTTACATAATATACGAAAAGGATTATAAAGTTGGTAGTTGGTGCGACATTGTGGCAGCTTTATAGGTACATAAAGCCTAGAAAATCTTGCAAGAGATATGATATAAAATGTCCTGTAGGAATGTCGGCAAGGAAATATTGCCTTAAAAATAAAAAACTAACGGACCATAAAAATAACGGACAACATTTCGCGACGTTTAGACAGAGTGGGCAAAGTGAGTATATTTGTGTGTATAAATTTTAAAAAGTCTCTTAAGTTGCAAATTTTTTTTAAATTTATAAAATACGCATAAAAAAGGCATGCCTCTCAAATAGTACAATAAATATTTTATGCAAATGTTTTCTATATATGTATAACATGTTTGCAATATATAAAAGAATCAAAAAAAAAATCAAAAAAACAATAAAATGAAAAATTTGTTATGAAAATGGAGGAAAATGCCGTGTGGTGTCTGCTTATTTTGTAGGCCGTAACATGCTCATTACAACAACTACATGGAGATATTTCTTTTTAATACACCTAGACAGCAGCTGCCCAATATACTGCTTTACCCAAAACATGTAATTTACGCACATTTTGTCACATATACATCTTTCGTTTTTAAATAATCTTTATATTTGTTTGTTAAGATTAATTAATATGATTAGGAAAGTAAATTCACAGAAGCTTTAATTTTGAGCTAAAATACACAATAAATAGCTATTTGTAGTTGGGTAGTCAGTCTTTGATCAATAAATTCTTAAAAATGTTTTATGAATGCGGTTTGTTAAAAGTTCTGAAAATTAGCCCCTTGTTTAAGTCTACACTACTGTCATATTAAAAAAATGGAGAAATTTATGTTCAAATGTATTTTAAAATGTTTCTGTTATCTGACCTGGCTTCTCACTCCGATCAGTTTAAACGCTACTTGCAAATTTTTTCCGATTCTTTTCAATGAAAAAAAAAAAGGAAAAGAAATTGTTATTCTTCTAAGTGCAAGTAATGCAATTTTTAAAACAAAATTATAAATATAAAGAAAATGTTAGAGATCTGTAGACATATATAGAAAAATAAAACTATATTAAAAATTTTAATCAGTTGTTCGGTTTACAATTATGAATTTTGATAATTCATGATTAATTGAAAAGAATTACATTCATCACACACAAATTGAATTTCTATTCCATGCAAATTTGCGTATTATATATGTATATATACTGCAAATATTTATTACGTACATATACACGGTGAAAAATTAATTGAATTCGTTAGTGAAGTAGCTACCTAAAAATGTGATTATAATTATAAAATAATTAGATAAAGAATTATTTCATAATTAACGTGAAAATACATCGATTTGACTAAGTTCAATAAATAACTAAATAAATAACAACAATAAGAGAAACATGAAAAAAAAAAAAACAAAATAATAATAATAATAATAAGAACAAGACAGAAGTGTTTCTCTCAGTGTATGTTGTACTCAAAAGGAATGAGAAATAATTTAGGCGAAACAACAAGTAAAAGAAATTAAAACCAACAACAATAAGTGAAAATTTAAATAGAATTTGCAAACTGCAAAACTGCAACAACAACTATTCAACTATTTTAGCAACACTCGTTGAAAACATATATGCATACAATTTTATATATATATCTAATGTTTATTTGCATATGTTTGTATCCATCATCCAGAGAGTTTAAGAGTATATTAAATTTGTCAAAATTGCCTAAAACAATTAAAGGGATATACATATATTCAAATGCATGCAAATATATGTGAATATATTAGATGGGATAAAAATTTTGTATCGTTGTCCGTCTGTATGATGTTGGCATTTTACTCAATGCAATAATTGGGATATTGACAGTTGTTTTCATCAATTTATTAAAGGGGACGTCCACTAACATTTAATTTATTCAAAAAAAGAAAATGTCTTCCCTAAAGTAAAGGAAACACGTAAAAGGTAACTTTAGTTATAAATTTCATAAGATTAATAATTTTATTCATACTGGTAATGGTCCTTTAATATCTATGTAGAAGTTAGCAGCGTTCACTTCTAACAAACATTTTTACTTTTGCTTCATATTGGTGAAAGTTATTCTGCACATTAGAAATTAAATGCCGCATTGTTTTTTCAACATTGAGAGAAATTGTCAAAAAAGTTTCTGCATGAAAAATTAATAGATAATGTTAGCAGTGGGTATTTAAAGGTAGGCCTTAACTAAATTTAATTTTTTTTATTTTTATTTTTATTTTTATTTTTTGATTATTTATAATTGTATTTGTAATGTTGGATGGACATTTAGGAAAATCTCCAACCTCTGAATTATCTTGTTCTTTTGCTAAAATGCTTTTCTTTTATTATTGTTGTTATTGTTCTCATATATATATATATATATATATATATATATATATGCATATAATTACGTATAAAATTATACTTGGCAAATTAGAAGTGAACATAAGCGACATAAATGTGGATACGCGCGCGCTAAAAATCTCGCAAGCAATTGTGCTTTCATAACGGATAATTTTGTTTCCTGATTTTTTTTTCTTGCGTTCAATTGTCCTTTGTTCTTCTTCTTTGCTTTTGCTTTGTTTTTTTTGTTATGGCCAATTCTGAAATGAAATTATTAATGACGAATTACATTATTAATAACAATAAATTAAATAATAAATTTTAAAATTAAAATCCATACACAAATTATTAAGGTTCAGACAAATTTTTCATTTCAAGGATAACAAAAGAGATAAAATAATTGAAATAATATTAGGAAGTAATTAAAACAAAATAATGTGTAAAAGTCATAAAAAATGATAATACATTAAATTATTTAATTAATTCGCACAAAATTATTTTTAATTAGGAAGTACAAAAAAATGTGCCTATAAAAACAATTTTCCTTTGCCTTAATAATAAAAACAACAACAACAATCAACAATCATAAATTTATTTAAATTATTTAATATTCCTCTAACTTCTAAAAATTACACATTTTGGATAAAGTTACGGAAATGAGAATTCTATGAAAAACGAATTCTGTGAAGCACAAAGGATAATTCGGCATCTTTCAAAAAAAAACGAAAAAAAAAACAAAAGTAAAGGAAATTCTCGCATTTATAATCAAATAGAATAAAGCAATTGCACTAAATTATCGTTAATAAAACTTTTTGTTGAAGTGAAAGAAAATTAAAAAAAAATTATATAAAACCTAAAAAGGTTTTTCTTTAAGTTATAAGCATGAACATTAAAATAATAACAATAACAGTACAATAACAAAAAGAATAACAATAACAAAGAAAACATTATGCAAAAGTAAAAACACAATAAAAAAAACAAAAGACAACAAAATCGAGCAGAATTGAAAACAGTAAAAAGTAAAATTTGCAATAAATTGTGATCAGTTTCTTTTTATTAAGATTACAATAAATATCTATACACAACAAATATCTATATTGTACAATTTTTCATTTGTTATAATCACATTTATATTTCCCCATTCAAAAGAAATTGATCATTTTATTAAAGCATTTCTAATATCTTCAAATATACACGAACATGTTTGTGTAATTATGTTAATATCCATTCAACTGTATTTGCAATGGCAAAATATTACAAAATGAAAAAAATAACGTATGTATTGTGACACATACGAAAACTTCTTCTCGTTATATTAACATGCATAAACACGTATACACACATATACAACCATGCACATATGCACATATATAAATTGACAAATGAGTGAGAGTGCACTTTTATATGACACAATATAAATAGAGAATAATATGTAAAACAAATTGAGCAATAATAATAACAATAACAACAATTATAATAAAACTAAATAATTGTATTGTATTAAATATAATTTAGCCAGGCAATCTGTCTATGTATATATGCCTGACTATGTGTGTATGGGTGTGTAAGTGAATGATAAATTTTCTTTCTGATAATGTCACCAATAACTTGAAGACGATTTATGTAGGCACACACACACACACACCCATTCGCCTTCATACATGCACGCATACGCAGGTACATAGTTGCATTGTATAAAACTCATGTCCAATTCTTTTAATGATTTCTTGGTTGTTTTTTGTTATTGTTTTTGTTTTTTTTTTAATGTAAAATTAATTAAAAACAAAAGCAAATAAAGGCAAAAAATTAATTGTATCACTTGGTACTTTCGGGCATTGCTTGCTTGGGCATAAACTATTTGTTACATATAAAAACAATGGAAGTTGAAGAAAATGAATAAATATAAGGCGAAAATAAAAATCACAATAACAAAGCAGAAAAAGAAAAGAAAAGAATAAAAATAAAAATAAATAGAAAAAGATAATATTTTCTCAATTTTCGTATATTTTTTTCTTCTCAATTTTCTTTTGCTTTACAAGAAAACGTTCCGTTTTGTATGCACTAATTACAAATATACACTTATATAAATATATATATGTATGTATGTATGTATGTATGTATATATATATATACATACATAGATGCATACGTAATGGATGAAATATGTCAATAGAAGTGGTAGCAACATTTTGTGTATAATTTCTATAGTTCTGGTAAACAAACTGACAAAATGTATTGCATTATTGTAAATGCACACATACATATGCACATATACATATGCATTAACATTTAGACACATTATAATGATATATCTTTCCAAATTAGATTTTTAGATTTTTATTTAATGGTTAATGCTGTAAAAATTGCTACAGCTGATAGAGCTATCAGTCAATTGGTTAATTTGTATTTATTGCTGTTGTTGTACCCTACAATATAAATAGTGTTTAAGAAAAGCCTTTTTAGATTCAAAGATTTTAATTATCGATTAAATCATTTCAGCAGAACTCCTTATAAATCATCAAGATAAAGATGCTTATTTGATTTCAATTCCATACATTTTTATTATCATTTAGCATTTTCTTCTGGAGAGTTTTGAAAAGTTCTAATAAAAATTTTGTAAGAATTTATGTAAAAAAATTAAAAATTATTATAGGAAAAAGTAATTTTTTTTCAAAAATTATTGAAAAGGGCACATTTTATCATTTTGGTTATAATTTAACTTATTAAACTCCAATTTTAATTGTTCTGTTTGATTTTTGGAAATTTGTGCTTCTTTTCTAAAATTGATTATTTTTTTTATACTCTCTTGAATTCAAATTCATTTTCTTTTTGGCATTTTGGTGCAAAGAGAGATCTCAATAAATTTTAATATAATTTTTCTAAAATTTCTTTTGTTGTTCACGAATAATTCTTATAATAAAATCGCATTAATAAGAAAATACCTTTTTGCAAAAATGACAACAACAACAAAAACAATTATATATATATATATATATATATTCTTCCTTTTTTTCAAACCTACAACATTTGTGAAGCAGAATATACTAAGTTTGTATTAATGTATGTAACAACTGGAAAGCTTTGCTTTTACTTAGAACGAACAATTCTGAATAATTTTCTAAATGAATTGAAGCATGTCGTTCGGCCTGCCATTTGTCTATCGTATCATATAACTTTATTATTAAACTGTAGGATGCATTTTTTGAGATATTTTAATGAATTTTGATTGATGGATAACATTTTGGCCCAAATTCAATTAACGATGAATTTGGTTAAGAACGAGCAAGTGCAGAGTGATCATTTGATATATTAAATAAAATTTTACTGATTGATGTAGATCAGCTTAGTTTTTGGAACTTCTCTACCTCTACACAAAAAGTTTTCAAAAATTTCAACTAAAAAGGAAATTTCACAACTTTTTCATTTTATTTTCTTGACTCTTTATCACAATAAAAAAAAAATTTATTTTGGCCATTTAAAAGTCGTTTCCAGCAGATGTAATGATTTTCTTTTATTTTCTTATTTAATTTTTTTTTTAGTAAGTTCTTTATTGTTGTCACAATGGCATTTGAAAATATAATAATAGTAACAACAATTACAGTAACAAACTGGTAAAAATAGCCCTCAGGTGAATAGAAAAATTTTCCTATTTAAAGAAGGAAAAGAAAAAAAAGCATATTAAGAAAATGACAATAAAATGTTGAATAAATGTTTTTTTTTTGTTGTTTGTGTATGTGCATGTTGTTTCTTCATACATAACTACATAAAAATTTTTTTATATTTATTTATTTATTTATTCATGTTATTATAAATACGGCTTTTATGAATTTTCCCACAATTTTCGGCAGTTTCTTTCGCCATCTAATAAAAACGTGATAATTTGCAAATAAATTATAATAAAGAGACAATCTACATAAACCATTTAGTATTTTTGTGTATGTGCTTATTTGTGAATATTAAAGGGCACTAAAAAATTATATACGACATTGTTATAGATAGATAAAGAGGTTAGAGGAAGAGTGAAAACAGAAAGGACTTATTTTCAGCAATTTAAACGCATTATGGAACATTACAACAATTCGGAAATAATAAAAGCAACAACACCAATAATAACAACAACACATAATAGTATAGATATACATAAGCAACAACAACGACAATACCAACAGCAGCCAAATTTGAAGAAGCAACAGGAATTATTAGAGGGAAATCAACAACATCAAAAAAAAGAGCAACAAACTGAAGAAAAGATCAATGGTAAGCATGAGCATGAAGAAGAAGAAAGAGAAAAAGAAGAAGAAGAATATCAACAACAACAACAACAACAACAACAACAACAACAACAACAATTTTGCTTGAGATGGCATAATCATCAGGTAAGCAAAAAAAGAAAAAGAAAAAAAGCAAATTATAACAAAAAAAAAATCCATTAGAAAAGTGCAAAGTCAGAAAATGACCGTTTAAATGTTACATCTTTAACAGCATCTCATAAACCCTACTTAAGTATTATAAAATTCTCAATATATGTGTAAATATAAAAACATAGCATAATGTCTGATTATCTGTCTGTCTGTCTGTCTGTCTGTCTGTCCTAAAGTTACACTTAATTTTATCTAAATTATTCACTTCAGTTATTGTAGAGTTTGTATACCCTCATTGAATAATAAAAATGTCATTGGGGGCCAACTTTAATCCAAAAATTTATAATCATTTGATCATTATATTGAATTAACTTTTAATTTTATTATAAGTATGCGAAAATACAAAATAATAAATAATAATTAGTTAACCAACTAGAACGAACAGTCATTAGAAAAAAATTTGAAAAAAGTACCAAAAAATCCCAAAAAAAAAAAAAACAATTGAATAAATAAATAAATAAATAAGAGATAGAGAGGAGGAAATTTTCATATGCAATTGCCAAAATCCAAAAAAGAATTCTTTGAAACATTTTATGCCTCAAATGATATACTGCAGTCAATTGCATGACCAATAATATATTTACATATACAAACGTGCACACACACACACAAACACACACAAATACACACACACACACATACATATACATGTGTGCTTAGATATATTTACATATAAATTGTCGCTTCGTTAGATTTAGTGCTTGATTTTTTCTTTAGGTTTATTTTTTTTTTGGTTTTGCCATTTCTGTTTTGTTTTGTTTTTTTTTTTTTTTTTTCTTTTTATTTTATTTTTTTTTGCTTTATTGTATTCATATGTCCTATTCAATTCATATAAATAGTCACTAATAGAAAGGCATATAGAGAGTGGCAATGGACGTACTGATATTTATAATGTAAATGCAGTTGCTTTTTAGTGTCAGTTTATTTGATGCGTATCTACATTTTTATGCATGTTTCACACAAATATTTTCTTCCAGTTTTCACTTAACAAATGATAGACTAAAATGAATGATAAGAAAAGAGAGAGAGAGAGAGAGAGCAATAGATATAAAATGAACGATATATGAATAATGTTTTTTTGGTGCTTTTTTTTAGTTTTATTCAATTTTTTTTTTGCTGTTTATTGTTTCTTCATGTTTTTTTTTTTTTTTTTTTGTTAATTTTTTACTTTTATATGCATTTTTAGACTAGTTTATTAAGTACACTGCCCATATTGTTGGACCAATGTCAATTAACCGATGTCACAATATCGGCCGAAGGCCGAACTTTACGTGCCCATCGTGTCGTTTTAAGTGCTTGCAGTACATTTTTTTTAGAGATATTTCGCTCATTAGATACGAATAATCATCCAGTTATTATAATACCAGGTGCATCATTTACCGCTATTATGGCATTATTAACATTTATGTATTCGGGTGAAGTGAACGTTTACGAAGAACAGATACCTGTGTTATTAAGTTTAGCAGAAACTTTAGGCATTAAAGGCCTAACAGATGTCCATAATAATGTAAGTGTTTGAACGTATATTCGATAAAATATTTTTATCAATTAATACGATTAACTGTTAAATATATTACACCATTTTTGCATAATTGAAAAAGAGAATTTTTTTTTTTTTGTTATATTGTTGATTATAAAAGGTCCATTCGATTTCTTTCAGTATTTATTTACTGTAATTACTGCTAAAAAGATTCCGACATTTAAAATTTTTTACAAAATACAAAATATATGATAATCGTATGATCGTATGCATTTTCAATGCAGAGTTTAAAGTTCAACATACGCCCCGTATAACAAATTTTATCAAAATAAATTGTGAGAACTGCCTTAAATTACAAGAACTGATGTACGATAGATTTGTTCACGGAAATTCATAAATTAAATAGATATTGAAGACAAAAATTACTCTTAATTTTTTTATTTAAAGGATTTTAGAATGGAAGGCAGTTCATTATGGCAAAAAAATGAGATTAAAGTTGAATCAAATGATAGTGGCAGTATGGAAAATTTTTCACCGCCATTTAATAAAATAAGAAAAGTAACCACAGGTCAAGCGCAACAACCGCAACCGGAACCGCAAACGCAAACGCAACCACAACTACAACCTGAATCTCAACTATCAACATCATTGCAATTGGAGTCTCAATCTCAAATACATCATTCATCAAGTGATACGACATCATCATTATTTCAATCTTTATTAAATCATAAATTAGCAACATTATCATCATCCAGATCGTCAACGTCATCGCCAGTAACATCGACATCACTTATGTCAACACCGTTAGAGAATTTCTTTTTACGGTCATTACAATTTTATCCGAATTTATTGCAACAACCATTGAATTTCACACAAATGGCTTTAGATAAATATCAACGGCAACAATATTTTCTGCCCATGCAAACGCCAATTACTGCAGCAACTGAAGAATACAGCGATGAATGCAATTTGGATGGTTGCAGTAAACAATTTAGCTCCAATGATGATAAAAAGCAGCAACAGCATCAACAAGAGCAACAACAGAAACAACAACCCCAAAAACAACAAAAAGATCTCAAACGTCTAGATAAAATTGCAGATAATTTGAAGGATGCATCTAATACTATGTCATCAATAATGGCAGATAATAAAAAGACGGCAACCAATGTCTCAACTCCCATAAGAAATTTACATAATACAACATCTGCTACCTCTACTGCAAATGCTACTTCTTCACCTGCTGCAACTGCTTGTACTGTTACCTCAATTGCATCATCAAACATTAATAAAAGTACATCATTATGTTATACATCTAATACACAAAATCGAATGTCATTTCCGGCATTTAAAAATGATATACCGCTGGGTTACAATGCGTCAACAAGTAATGAAATGGGATATCGAATGGAGAGCGTACATAAAACTGAAAGCTCTTTGTTAAGTGTAAAAGATTCGCGTCAGGCCTTATCAGGATCACAAATTACGCCGCCAGCTAAACCTTGTTCAAATTCTAAATTATATGCCACATGTTTTATATGTCATAAGCAATTAAGTAATCAATATAATTTAAGAGTTCATTTGGAAACCCATCAAAATGTTAGATATGCATGTAACGTGTGTCCGCATGTGTCCCGGAGTAAAGATGCTTTAAGAAAACATGTATCGTATCGTCATCCGGGCGTACCATCACCATGCGAAACGGAAACACGTCGTAAACGGTCAAACAAGTTATCAAATGCCATAAAAACTGGCTTAACAACCTCATCTATATTAGCCACAGATAATGCACCCGCTACTTCATCAAATCAAAATATTTTAGCAATGTCCTCACAATCTGCTATGCATCTACCAATAACAACGACACCAGTAGGTACAGAAACTGATACTATGAGTACTGTAGATGCCGTTACTCACTTAAAATCGTCGGCTTTTATGTTTCTACCAAATCAATATCATTTAGCGGTAGCTGCTGCTGCTTCTGCTGCTGCAGATCAACATAAACTAAGTCCATTTTTAATTCAAAAAGCAGACACGAATACTTTTGAATACAAAACCAGCACATCTGATGAAATCAATCAACAACAATCGACGATAACATCAAGGCGTACGCCAATCCACGATGCGGAGTTAACCTCTTCATCTGTATTTGAGTTATCTAAATGTTTACAAAACAATAATAATAATAATTATAACAATAATGATAAAGATTCAAATCCAAAAGCAACTACAAAACTTTGTGACAATAGTGATTGCGAGAAATTAGTAAAAGATGAAGTGAAGTAGTCTTAAAGTAGAAATTGAAAAGGAAGAAGTTATTCATAACGGTGATTATCTTTTCTTAAGTATTCTGCATATACATGCATATCAAATTCATAAACGAACAAAAAGGGGTTAAAAAAATGGGGAAAGAAAAAGGAAAAAGAAAACAGTACACTAAAAATGAATGTCCCATTGTTACTCCCAACTGTGATATGTTTTAATGATTTTTATTTATTTTTTTTTTATTATTGCTATATCCTTTTTTCATTTTTTTTTTATTTTCTATATATGGTACGTAATTAATGTCTTTGATATATTTTTGTTCGTACTTTTGTTGATAATACCCATAGAAAATTTGTTAGAATTTTTTTTTAGTACATAAAATACACATGCACACACTTCCATATTTATACTTTTATATGTATACAAAATGTAAAAATTATTTATAATAATTTTCATATAATTATTATAAATAATTCTTTATTCCATATACACACAAAACAAAAGAAAAAAGCACTGAATATTACACATTTTTATAATTATATAGATTATAGTTATTTACACAAAATTTTTCTTTTTATACACTTATATATATACAAACACAATAACGTACACTACACACACAAGCTCTTGCACAAAAAAGACACCGCGTATCAATAATAATTACGTTAATAATAGTTATAATAAATGTTATCGATAATGAATAAAATATGTTAAAATTGAAATTAAAGTTGAAAACTTATATTATTAAGCTTTTAATTAAAAAAATTAGGTTTCGTTTCGAAAAGCCGTTAGTAAATGTTGCAGTGCTGCCGTATTTTCGATAAAAAAATTAAATAAAAGGTACGAGTACTCTGTTCATTAGCATGAAGTTTGCTGTAGTTTACAATTTACACCATTCAATTTAAAGATTTTCTAACTAGTTCAGCGAATCTCCGATTGTAATTACTTACTCTCTCTCTGCCTCTGTTCTATATTCATTGTGCTTCGTGACAAAACAGAGATAGAGGTTCTCTTAATATTTACTCGTAACTATTTCTCAGTCGCTGCTTTATTCAGTTTTAATTTGTATTTATTGTGGAGTGGTTTATATTTAAGAATTTGCGCTTAAGAAACAAAGAAAAAAATGGAAAAGAAAAAAAATGTGAAAATTAAAATTGTAAAAATATGTACAAAACGTATAAATTTTAGAAAAATGTAGTATTATGTAAATATGTAGAAGGAGAATATATATCTAAAAGCTAAATTTACACGAAAATTAGTGAAAATATTGTTGCATTAAGGAAAACAAAACAAAAAGAAACAGGCAAAAAGCAAAAAAACAAATGTTCTTAGAAATATATAGAGAATAATTTCTTCAGTTGCGGTAATTGAATAAAATTAATAAGTACACAAAAAATAAATTAAGAAAAATAATTGTAAATGAAATATCTGTGAATATAACAAAAAAAGAAAATAACATGTGTTATAACGTTGTGATTGTGTTTGAACAAATTTGTATAAAGTTTTATCAAAGTCATCATTACTTTAAATATAAAATGAAATGGGGGGAAAAAAAAATAAAAATAGCTTACTATAATAGTACAGCGCGGGGGCGATTAAATTTTTTGTACCCACTCAATTCTATCAGTCAGAATTAGTTGATACCAATTGCTCCATTGTATTATACTACAATCTTATTACTTTTTGGTTTTTAATTTTGAATTTTTGTATTTTCTTTTTTGACTTTATTTTAATTACAATTACAAGTTAAAATGTGGCAGGTATAATTTGGAATTGTCAATGCATGTTGAAGCATGCACTTAGGCTTGATTATTACGTTATTAAAATGCAATAATGCTACATGCTAGTTTATGTAGGCCTGTGTAAATACGTTTTAATACAAAAAATAAATAAAAGAATTCTTTGTCTAAGCGACTGATTATACAAAAACTGAATCGCTTTACAAAACAAAGTGTGTCACATATTTTTTTCCTCTTTTCTCATTATTTTAACATTTGATTATTTTCAATAAAACTATTCGTCGTCATTCAGAATTTACTTACGATTTTCCGTCTCTTTTTTTTCTTTTCTTTTTGACTGTGTATCTTCTACATTGTGTTATCTATAGTTTGTATATTTTTCTGTAATCAGACTATTACGGTGACGATAATACATTCCCTAACGAGCGAATTCATGTAAATAAGAATGTGTGCACACACACACATACGCAATATGTATAAATATATACATTTATTGGATAAAAATATATTTATCTTATTTGTCCATTTCTATTTAATAAATTTTATATACAACAGTGTGTGTGTGCATGTGTGCAGAATTAGTTATTGTTGTTGATATTATTTAATCAACGTGTTATTTAATGGGAGAAACGAAACAACGAAGTACTACTAATAATATAATAACAAAATCAACAAATGCAATATCATTTTGTTTTTCTTTTTTACTTTTCGTTCACGAACTTAATAAACAACCTGTTAGTCTAGTTTGCCATGTGTTTAAGTCTATCTATACGTACGTTTGTATGTTGCACACATAAAAAGTAATGCATTTATATTAACGAAGAAAAAAATTTTAATTAATTAAAATAAAAAGCAAAATTTTAACAAATAAAGAAGTACATAAAAAATTTAAATAAAAATGAAACGTGCAAAACATATAAATAAAAAAAGTTACTTTACTAAAAAAATATTTCTCAAATTATCTACAACTATATAATTAATGTGTTAATTAATATGATTAACGTTTTTATACATAGTTTTCACGTTTTTCGCCTTTTTTTTCGTTTTTACTTTTTTTTCATCAATTTTGTCTATATTTTATTTTTTTCAATTTTATTTTTTAGTTTTTGATTTGGCGTACTCTCTTCCCAGCTGAAACTAATTGCTTCAAATAATGCGGAAAAATATAATGATATAGAAAAATACAAAACAATAATCAATGAAATAAAGAAGCGGTAAAAAATAGTTATAAACTAAATTAAGAAAAGAAAATAATTAAAATGAAGCATTCTCGTAGTTTTTTCTTCTTGTGTACTTTTTTTTTGGTTTGTTTTTTTTTTTTGTGTTGCTTTGCAATAAATTTTTCTTATATGTGTTTCATTTTTTAGGTAGTGATTATGCGCGAGTGTCTAAGTGGATATATATTTGTATAATTTAAAAAAATATATAGTTAAATCATTAAAAAATAATAAAATTCAAATAAATGCATTTGCTTACGCTATAAAATATAAAATATGTGTATGTACGTCTGTCTATTGTGTAGCCATTAAAAATTCACATATTATACAAAAAAGAAAAATCTAAAAAAATCATAAAAAAATACAACAACAAAAAAAGTAAAGAGAAGTGTAAAATAACACATGACTAATGCATTGTACTATAATGGAACGTAGCGTATCAGCTGGTAGCGCAGCCAATGCATCAGCTCAAACGGCTGTCACAATGGCTCATTCAATCACTACAACAATAAATGGGAAAGATGGTGAGTGAAAAATTCTAATCTTACAACGAAAACAAATTATTTTACTTTTTTAATGAATTTTATATTTAGCCTTGTCCCAAACGTTTATTATTATTATCGAGCGAAATATTGAAATAGTTTTCAATAGTTCGTGTTCATATAAAGTTTATCCAATATAGATATTTTTGAAATTTATTAAGCATTTAGATAAGAATTTTCGTATAAGATAGAAATGTATGCCAAATCTACAAGTTTAACTTCTAATTTTTGGTGGTTGGATTAATTCAGAAAAAATCAATAAAAAGTAATTTATTGGCATAAAAATGCATGCTAGTAGTTGAACATTGAAATCAGATGGTCAAATTTTTTAAATCAATCATTCTATATAATTTTTTTGACATGCTCACTTAACAATGTTACTTTAAGGCTAATAATGAGTGTTATTAACATCGCGTTTTTTTTTAGTTGCTAATTTAAAGTTGAGTAGTGCACTTTTGCCTAATAATTTCCACAGGGAGTCCAACTTAATCTTTCTAAATTTCCTAGTTCAAATTGCATGTTGATATTGATCTTCCAACTGATTTTACATTTTTTCGAATATGCATCTAAATATATTTGAAGCAACATTCGTTCGGTAAACTTGACATGACTTGAAATCAAATTAAATCATTCATACCATCATTTACTTTTCCAATAAGTTTTATTTTTCCAATAAGTGACTCTTTATTTTAATTCTCTAGTCCAATAAAATAAAGTGAAGCCGGATAAAAGATGATTAAAAGTGCGTATGTTACAAGCCGGCCGTTCGTTCGTAAAAATTAACTGTATTGATTTTTGTTATTGCATTTTTATTCTTAGTATTCGTTTCTCTTTATTTTTCTTTGTTTTTTTTTTTTTGTTTTTTGTTTTTCTCATTAATTCAATGTGTAGAGTTTAAAATGAGTCAGTTTATCGTATTTATTTATGAATACATCAAATTTCATTCTTGGTAAGTAGAAATTTTTATAAACAGTAAGTTGCAATCGTTAAAGTTCTAGAAAAAAAAAAAAATAAATAAATAAAAAAAGAAGAAAATTGACTTTCCCAAAGAATTGCGTCTCTCTTCTTGTGCATTTTAATTCGTTTCGTTTGGCTTCGTTTCTCCATCATTTTAATCTAATCTTTACTTTGTTATCTCTGATTTGTCTAAACATCATTTCTAGTGTACACTTAAATATGAGTCACTTAATTGTTGCTTAGATACATCATTATTATTGTATCACTTTCATAGATTTTGTGAACCTAAAGTTAGAACAACATGAATATTTATTTAAAGTTTCAATGTTTCAAATAGGCAGATTGAAATAGAGCAAGCAAACTTAAATTCATTTGAAAAGTGATTCTAAGTTGATTTATATAAAGAAATTATTTGTATCAGAAGTAACGTTGTAGAGTATAAAAAAAAAATCATTGACCTCTAAGTATCAATTACTTTGAAGGTTGACATTTTATAAAATGCCTGATGATCTGTTCGCTTGATTAAATATCTAAATATACCAGGCCATTTCAATTTTTTAATATTTTTACATTTTCTTTTCTTTTTTACATTTCTGGTAAACTTTCTTTTGCCTTTGCATTACCTACTTCTTTTTTTTTATTGTTATTGTTTTTGTTTTGCTTTGATTTTTTTTTTTCTCTATGAATATCTACATATTATTTGTTTTACTCTCTCATTGTGTTCTATCGTTTTTGCTGTTGTTTTTTCTCTTTTTATTTCAGTTTTTCTTTTTGCCTTTTCCATTTCATTTTCTCTCACTTTTTTTTCATTGTGTTGTGCATTGCAATTTCAAAAGGATATTTACTGTTCGTTTGTGTATGTTGCTCGGCATGTATACGAGCATGTTTCACTGCCTACACAAAAAAAAATATAGTTCTGGTTTTGTGTAAACAAATAAAAAAAACGAATTCTATTCATCATGATTATTTTTATTGTAATTGTTGTTGTTTGCTAGAATTGTATTTGTGTTATGTTGTGTTGTGTTGTGTATGTGCACGCTCAATTGAATTGAATGTTTTAGGTGAAAAGTGTGAAATATTTGTATGTAAATATGTAAATGCACATGCTTAAATTTTAATTTAATGGTTTATAAAAGTGAGACTCGATTTGCCAGAATCAGTAGTTGCATTTTTACTTCATTCTTTATTATATTTTGTGGTTCACCTTTTGTTGAATTTATTACAGAATATTATTCTACTACTAAAGTAAGGATAAATATCAAAATAAAAAAAAAAAGACCACGCTAAAAGCAACCACAACATTAAATGCTATTTGCATCTTAACTCCAAACATCTCGACATATAAACGACAAACTCTTTTTTATAAATTACTTGTGAAGAGTGTGAGAGGTAGAAAAGCCACTGTTTACAAAAAAGAAAATTGTTATTATTTTTTCATGATTTTAGAATAACTTTATGGAAATAACTCCAACTGTGCTCTGATTTCTTTCTTCTTCTGCTTCTGTCTTCCTCTTATTCTATTATTTTCTCTCTATTAAGATGTTGCCACCATTCGCTGTCATTTTCAGAAGATTTAATATTTTTGATTTGATATTTTTTTTCCCCCATTTTTTTTTTTTATTGGTATTTAGTGGATATGAAAGTTATTGCCTTAAAATTTGAATCATAGTTTTTTATAATAAAACTTTCATTATCATGCGCTACACATCACTTGTGCTAAAAAGTATTGTATGTTTTGGGAATTACATTCACTAAAAAATTCATTTGTTTTGCTTTCTTTATGTTTAATTTTTCCAATATTATTTTGAAGGATAATTTTGAGTAAAATACTAAACATGATTATTGTCAGGTTCGCTTTTAAAAGCGTTGCCATATTGATTTATATTCATTTAATATGACAACTTAATCAATCTCGCATGTCTGTCTAGAAGTTTTCTCGATGCCTTAAATTGCTTGAAGAGCAGCAAATCAAGAACAATAGCAAATTAGTGCTACTTTATTTGGCATAAAGCCAAAAAAAAAAAAGCACTTGTTATTATTGTGAAAATTAGATTGAACTTAATTGAATTGAATTAATTTTATATAATTTTTTCCCCTATTTGATTTCAATATTATAATATTTTTCTTCTTAAATTGTATTTTTTGTAAAAGGCGCAAAATTAAAATTAAGTTTAAGACACAAAGTTTTAAAAACAAAAGACAAGGTTTTGTTAATAATTTTCTTCCCATAAAATGAAATGTTTACATACTGGAAAATTTTTAAAGAATTTTCCTATTAATATGAGTTCAAATATTTTATTAAAACAATTTAGGGAATGATATTCTCTTTCAGATAATTGTTAGAGAAAAAATGAATAAACTCGAACAAATTTTGAAATATTTAAGAAATAACTTTGAATTATTAAATTTTGTGTATATATTGTTACGTAATTATAATTATAATTATGATGAGATGATAATAATATTATTGATATCCTAGAGAAATTAACCTCCTGATTTCATATCGACTCAATTCTCTATGCCACTTCACTGTAACAATTACATAATAAATGTGTATACAAATCTTATTGTACGCTTAATTGTTTGATTGTTCGTTTGTTCAATTTGTTGTTGTTGTTGTTGTTGTTGTTGTTGCTTGTTAAAATTTGTGCTATAGGAAATGAATATGGTAAAATGGTATCATATCATTATTATAAATGTGAGCGTTTGTGCGCTATATAGCATCTACATAGCCTAAAATTCTACAGTACTTTATTATTTGTTAAGCCTTGAAGAATTTCGTATTTATGTAATCCTTTTATTTAGTTATACTGATTGTTATTCATTGTTCATTATTATTCATATTATAATTTTTATTATTATAATTTCTATGTCAATTGTACAGTTTCCTTGTCATACAAGTAGGTTGTTTTTTCTTTTACTTTTTAGCTTGTCCAAAAGAAAAGTTATTGACACATATAAATAAAATAATAAAGAAAAACGTATCGTATGCTCTTTACTTCCATGCCTAATCTGGCATAATGTAAAAATGAAAATACAGCAGAGAGAACATTTGGTCTCTGCTGAATTTTCTTATTTTATTCTGCTGCTATTTTATTGTAGATCGAGAAGAGAAGTTAGAAAATGAGAGGCAGCATTTTATAAAAGAATAAAAAGTAGAAATTGAAACAAAAGTAAAGCTAAAATAGAGAAACCGTTAGCTTATCATTATTATAAATTTCCCAGCTCATTCTCTTCTTGTTTTTTTTCTTTTTCTCTTTTTCTCGTTTTCCTCTCTTCAATTTCAATTCACTATTTTATAGTTTGACTTGCAATTACATTTACAGTTACACTGCATTCTATTGTATATGAAGGTAATTGATTACAAGAGATTTACTTTCAAAATCTATGTCAAATGTTAAAGATTGTATTGTATTCTGTGGCATTGTCAGGTAACGAAGCAAGCAACAAAAAAAAAACAAAAAACAAAAGTATATGGAGAAGACATCAGTTTGTTATATTTTCAAATTGTATTGAGAATTGTGAATTTTTTTTTTTTTGCTTTTCTTATATTCAATTTTCATTTTGTTGGTAAAAATATGAAATGAACATTCATTCTCATCATTGTCTTTATTTGGTGGCACACAATGTTTGTTATTCACTAACAATGTTATTTCACCTTTTTTTTCTATGTTTTCTATGCTCTATGCTTTTATAAAACTCATCAATGTATGTAAATTTATGCATAAAGTTCACACAATACACTTATGAATTCATTCAATTTGTGTTATATGAACCTGCTATAAATTAAATGAAAAGTCTTCAAGAAAAAAGTAGCTCATTGAACAAATTTGCATTGTGGTTGACATTTAATGTAAGAAAAGTCATTTATCATAAAGAATTGAAGATTGAGTTGAAAGATCGTCCAAGTTCGTCTATTTAACGAAAAATTCTAGATTTCCACATTAGTTGTCTGCAATCCATGTGATAATTTTGTTATGAAATTTTGGCAGAGCTTAATTTATTTTAGTTTTAGCTCCATTCCATTCGTTTCTATTTGGTTTTCTTCGATTACATTTAATTCCATTCTTCTTCATACTTTCATAGTTTTATAAAAAATTCTCCAGGACTATTTAGATTTTCGCAATTGTTCGATTTTTTTTTGCTATATGCACCAGTTAATTCTTCATTTTCTTGTTGATTTTTGATGACCATTTTTCTTCTATCTATGACTTTTCTTTTTGCTATATGGCTTATGCTTTTCCGTTACATTATTCTTCCTGTTGGTGATTAATACTCATTCTTTGTTTGGCTTTCAAGTTTCTTACATGTCATATAAATTTTTAAAAATGTACACAAAAAAAGCGAAAAAAAGAGGCATAACAAAAAAGGGCGCCCTTACACAGCTACATACAAATTTTAGAGAAAGGAGACATGTAATAAAATTGAATGGACATTGCTGCTCATGCCCATTTACCTTTATCATCATCGATATTAGATGGTCATCATCATTGCTTTCATTATTAATAATAGAATTTTTAAAAGTGAATCTTTAGCTTACATTTTTGTGATTTGTATTCACTTTCACAAGCGTGAGTTTGAAAAAATTTAAAAATTATATTTATATTCAAAATTCATGTTTTCATACTCATCTTTTTTTCAAAGTTCTTTTAAAGATTTGAGTTCAAAAATCGGAAAGGAAAATTCGAAGTAATTGCTTACATTTTTCCATAAATTTTCAAATACTTAAAAAAAAATGTTTCAGGAGAAATGAATCTGTCCTTTTTTTTAACAAAAATTATGGACAATGCTTAGGATTTGTCAATTTGTCAATACTTCTTTGAGCATTATTTCATTCAATGTTGTTGTAAACAACATTTCCAAAAAAAAAAAAATATTTCAATTGCTCTTTCAAGAGCTTTGTTTATGCGATACAAAAGTTTTCATTAAATAAATTAGTTATTTGGTAAAAAAAAAATTTTTTTTATTGAAACAATAAAATGTTTTAATATTTTAACAATCAGAGTCGAAGTAAAGATAATACTAAAATTTGAAATATTTGCAAAAATTTGTTAGATTGATGAATGCGTTTATTTTTTTATTTATTAATTTATTACTTATCTTTTGGAAACTTTAGAAAATTATAAATTTTGTATATAAATCAATGTCCTTTTTTTTTTTTTTTTTTGTTAAATAATTGAACGTTTTGTGGGAAAAATTTTTAATTTGTATACTTAAATCAAAGAACGTTTTTTTATTAAATATTTTAATTTTATACTTTGAGAATGTAGAAATATATTCTTGAATCGATGCAAAAAATGTTTCTGAATTGATGAGTGCATGCATTTTTTATACTCAATGCCTTTAGGGATGTGGAAGCGATCAATTTACTTTTTTATTATTTTTGGCCAAATTTCTTCTATTGTTGTTTTTTTTTTTTTTGCTATTCATTTTTCATTGTCATTTATTCACCTTGCCAATACAATATGTTCCAACATGCTGACATGGCATTATCAAATTTTTTCTCATTTGTTTAATATGAATAACAATTTTATTGTTATAAAACTCGTTGCATGCATAAAGGTACGGGACCGGACGTGTATGTTTATATGACTGATATGAGAATGAAATAAATTTGTTTTGGCAGCACAATGTTAATGTACAGGACGATTCTTTATTATTGAGGGCTCTCACACTCTTCCGCTCTCCCTCACTTTTTCGATCACACACATACATACATACATACATACATACATATACATAGAGATATTAAATTTTAACTGTGACTGCTATTGCCATTGCCCTTACCATTGCCAATGCTAATGGTCCAACATTGCCAGTGGTCGTCATGGCATGGCATGGCATGGCATAGTGAATGGATGCAAATGGTCTTCAATCTAAATAATTGCAATAGCAATTGACAATAAATAAGAAAAGCGCAAGAGAAAAAGACAAAAACAAAACAAGACAAAACAAAACAAAACAAAACAAAACGAAACAAAACGAAACGAAACGAAATATGTGTGACTCAAGTGAGACGAAAGCAGTCAACCGTTAGCATTTAGCAGCCATTGTTATTTGATATTGCATTCATTTATATTTTTAATGAATATTGTTATTATTATTGTTATAGTTGCTTTCGTATTTGTATTTACAATTTCAGTTATTTTGCTTTTGCTTTTGCTTTTGCTTTTTATTTTGCTATTTTCATTTTTCGTATATGACACTTTTATTAAAAAAAAGAAAAAATGAAATATGAATTGTTCAACTCTATTAAGCATTATTTTTATATTAGAAATAAAAAATAAAAAAATAAAAAAATGCTTAATTTAAGCATGAAATTTTAGTTCAATTAAATGAAAAGTATTTTAATATTTGGTTAGTGCTTTAATAATGAACTTTAAGAAATCGATTCATTTGAAAGTTAGGCACTTTGATATTATGCATGAGTATTTTTAGAATTTTATCAGTGTGTTTTATTTACTTAAAAGCAGTGTAAAGCAGCACCGTGTATTTAGGACAAAGGGTAAAACAATGAATGTCTTAGTGCATTTTAGTCAAATGTAAAATACCGGGTAAGGCCCTGCTTTCCACTTTAGTTTATGTATAAATTTTTACAGAGCAATCTCTTGTACCGCAGTGTATTACAGTGCATTATCACTTAGTCTACAATAAAGCAATGTAATGTAATTTAGTTCGGTATAAAGAGTTGCAACGTAGCATAAAACATTAGCGCGCTTTATGGTTACTAGTTTGTAAAGTGTAAAATAACAATTTGCAGTCAAAAAAGAAAAAAAAATTATTATTTCTTTACACTACTTTCAATGGGAATTTTTCGTTTATAAGTGAAAAGGAAAGGAAAAAATGAGTTTTTGTTCAAGCACATGTTTATTCATGATTCTCTTTAATTTTATTTGAATAAACATTTGCCTTGCCGATTGTATTTGTGTGTTAAAGCGTATGAAAATAAATGCGTGCGAAAATATCGAAGGCATTTATTCTTTATACAACAACAATAATAACAATAACAATAACAATAACAAATTACAAGTGATAAAAATGAAAACGCTATGAAAATAAATTAATCACCATAATACAAACACATGCACATACAGGCGCTGAGTAAATTATTTAAATGTTTGCGTAATGTAACGGTGGGAGGGGGAGGGTACAGCCCGATAAATGGAGGATAACTTTTTACATTCGTGTACTAAACATTTTCAGATGCAAACGCACATAAGAACAAACTAAATAAATTTTCTTTGCACGTTGATTTGTTTGCTTAGTAAAATTAATAAAAATAAAGAATTTTATTCATGTGTAAATAATTTCAATTAAATAAACATAAAGCAGTGATGATTGTTGTCAGTGTTTAACATATTAAAATTGCCATGAAATGAATTAAATTAAATGTTTAATTTAAAGTTTGCTTTTTTAAGAGCTTTATCTAATTTATATTTAATCTAAACTATTTGCTCATTATTGTTCAATCATTTTATGTCTATACACATTATAAACAAAAAAATTCGACTTTTTTTTTTGTCTCAATATTTTTCAAAAGAAATGGAAAGTCCATTGTAGAGAATGCTTCTTCTTGTTTGTGAATTTAAAATTTTTTGTTTTTGTTTGGATCAATAACTTACTTTGCTAACAAGATTTGACTTTCTTAAACTGTATTTATAAATCGATTTAATAATCGATAATATTAATAATTTTACTTCTTTTAAAACTGACGGTGAATAAAATTTCTTGATGCATTTCCAAGCAGTGGCTTTAAACTTTCAGCCTGCTGAAAAGTATTCGTATTTTATATTTATTGTCCTAGGCCAATGAAAAATATTTTGTTTATATGCCTTGAACGAACATCATTTTAAGGTTGCTTTGCTTCTACGCACACAAGTTAGATAGATAGATCTACCAAAAGAGCTACCTACCTGGTTTTAGTGTTATCAAATTGCTAACATATTTAAATGTATATTTAAAATTGTTTTAAGTTTTTTGATAAATGATAGAAGCTTCCTCCATTCACTAAAATATGAAATTTTTGTTTTATTTTTTTTTTTTAACCTTTAGTCTTTTCTTATGGTTAGTGATGAAAATGATCTTTTAAATTAGTTTTACTAACATAACTTTGATGAAAGCATATTTTCTTTTTGTTGTAAGTTTTTTGTAACCACCAAGCAAAGGTTGTTGGTAGAACTATTTAGATACATTAAACAGATGAACATTTCATGTTCATCTGTTTGTCTTTTGATGAGTATATCTGTGGTTTGACAAATTTTCAAGTGCATTGCTTGTTCAAAAATAACGTCATTCAGCCACACCTACAACAAATTCAAATTATCACAATTATAAAATAGCAAATTTTCACTTAATTTCTTTTTTCTTGTATTTTTCACTTATTTTTTTCTTTTTTATGAGTTATATAAAATAATCACTCTGCTGAGTTCCATCTATCAAGTACAAGAGTGGTGAGTACACAAAATTAAGTATTAACTGAATGTTTTTATTATTTTTATGGGTAACTTTTTTCGTTTCTACATTTCATTCCATTTCAACTTTATATTTAGGTTTCTTACTTATTTACTCATTTTATGTACTTTTTTTTCCTTTTCTTGTACTTTCTTTTTTTTTTTTTCTGCTTTCCCAATTGAATTCATCTCGTCAGGCTTTGTATGCTTAAAACTTTGAATAGAAACTTTATTATGTTTTATAAGTTTCGTTAGTATTTTTCTTTTTTCCCCCCCCCTTTTTTTTTTTTTTTTTTTTGATATATAAAAAATAAAAAATAACGAAATAGTAAAAAATGTAACTTTAGTTAATGAAACAGTGGAACGTTAAAAGGGATCCAATTGGCCTATTCATGCCTTTCATGTCTGCTGCCGGGAACGTCAATATCGCTTGCAAAAAACATTAAAAAAATGTTAAAAGAAAAAAGAAAAAAAGCAAATTTTATTTGCTCATATTTTATTTATAAATTATTATTATTGCAACTTTTTCTTGCTGTTCTTGTTTTGTCTTTTTTGCTATTGGATTTGCTGTTGTTGTTGTTATTTTATTGTTGCACCGTTGTTGTTATCATTTTATGTGTTTTTTTTCCATTAATATAAAATATTTTGTTTGTATGTTATTTTATATCCTTTTTTTTTTATATACATGAACATTTATTTTTATATTATACTTACCTTCGACATACTTTCATACATACATTCACATATGTTTCATATTTTGTATAAAGAAGAATAAAAGTACATAAGACTCACAAATGGAAACAAGTTGGTTGGTTGTCTGAATGAAATATTATTTCAGTGCTGTTGCCACATAAAAATGAGAAATAGATTGATATATGTAAATAGACAGACAGACAGAGAGATTCACACAGATAGAGAAAGAGAGTATGAAAGAATAATATAAAATGTATGTGATGTATATTTTTGAAATGAATATGTTCAATTATAAATTTATAATATAAAATTCTCAACATTTTATTTTTACCCTCAATCTGTCATCAATCAATTGCAAATCTATCGTATGAACCCAGCAGCAAACTTTGATCAATCTAATATGAACCTACCAAAGAAATCTATTACCAATGTACTACAAATCTTCCATCAACATTCTACAGATCTATCACCAACCAACTATCAATGTGTACCATAAGCCTAACGACCAAATCTACTACCAACGTACATGTGATCTATCTACCACCAATCTACCGCAGAATTGCCAAAAAAAAACCATTTATAGATTTTTCAACTCCTTATTCCTCAACTTGCATGATAAGAATTTGCTTAAGCTCTACCCACATGTGAAGCGATTTATTATTATACGCTCTGGCTATCGCTATTTTCTTCTTCAGTTAAGTGTAGCATTTCATTTCATAACATTAAACAATGCACATTAATTGTGATTCCATTCGGGATTTCGGGATTATTTTTTGTTTCAAAAATCTTCATTATTTTCTATTCTTCTCTTTATGCATTTTTCTTTGGTCTTTAAATTGTCCTTCCTTTCCTGATGGTCCATTTTCTTTTTATCCTTTTGATCCCTTTTCATGATTAATTTCCTTTTAAAATTGTGGTGTATTCGATTGTTTTGTTGTTGTTCATTGTTCAGATGAATGCTTTATTCAATCAAGCTACAAGCTACTGAAATTAAAAAACAAAAAAAAAGGAACAAAGCAGCTTTTAAATTTTCCTTTCCTTATAGAAATTATGGGAAAAACTACTTTAAGATAATTTCAAGTACAAAATTTTTTAAATATAATTAAATGCATTTAAAAAAGTAGACACAATTAATTAAAGCAAGTGAGACCATTTGTAAAAATATCTAATGAAGTGTAATGGATTTCGAGAATTCAATTTTTAATTTTTTATCTTCTTATGCACTCTACGATTGTTGTATTCTCTCTGTTATGATTTCATATGATACCAATTATCGAGAGAGATGTTGAAACAACGTTAATAATTCATAAGATCTATAAATGTTTCTTGTAGAATTTTTGCAGTATAATTGATGAAAGAAGATAGAAAGAAAGCAGGTAGGAAGGAAATTATTAAAATAAACGAATGCATGAAGGAAAAGTAAAAAAGAGAAGAATAAAAAAATCACAAAAAAAAAGCATACTCCTTATACCTTTCTTTAGACTTTTTAAATGTTTCTTTTCTTTAGAAGCAGAAACAGAAGCAGAAGCAGCAACAGAAGCAGAATGCTGATTGAGTTTTTGATTTTTGGCTGGAGATTTATTATTATTACAAATGCTGCTTTTATTGTAATTTCTTAATCTCCCTTATTCTCTCTCTCTCTTTTTTTCTGTGTATGTGTATGTATCTGTGTACAAGTGTCTTGAAGACTTTACATTATTTTGCATACAATTTGATGTGGCTTTTGTTTTGTTTAAATTTTTTATTGAATTTGTATGAAAATTCTTCTACTCACTTTCGTCTGTTTTAAATAATTCCTGCGCCATTAAAACTCGTGCAAGGCTAAGTACTGTGTGCGTGCATGTGTTGAAATTTTTTCCTTTATAATTTTCAAGAACCATATGAAAATCTAATCACAAGGCACAATATAAATAAAAAATTTTATCGTATAATTTAAGATTTAATAACAAAAAACAAAAGAAATAATATTTTGATTGTATTATAAAAATTCAATTAAGTTGCAAAAATAACTTATATAAAATGTTTACTAATTTTCTTAGTTTTACGTAAGACACGTACGTGTATATGTGCATTAGTAGTGCATTGTAGTGGCATCATACACGTTAAAGTTCTATTAGCTAAAAGTTTCTATGATTTTTTTAATGCTCTATTTTATTATTTTGTGAACATCTCTTGATTTTTTTCTCAGTATTTTAATTTCTCTCCCTCTCTCTCTCTCTCTCTCTATCTCTCTTGCTGTCTAGGTAACTGCCGCACTGCAGAGGGCACTTTTTGTGCCCTCTTTCCCGTATGCTGTACCTTTAGAATATTCTCTTTATTTCCTTATTTCTCATTGAACAATTATTTCCTGTGGCAAATTTAATTTTAACAGCATACTTAAAACTACACTTACTTATGATGATGCATTAAAATCAAACGTAAATTAATTCTAGTCGCTTTTTTTTTGTCTGGTTTAAAATTACGATTTTTTTTCCTTATTGTAAAGTTAATCTAGCAATTGAGTAGCATCGTCAGATATTAAATGATTCGTTTGGCAAATTGTCTTCCTTTATGACAAAGATGAAATTTTTTTCTTAGAAACCATTAGGCCCTCTTCCTTGAAAGAAGTATCTTTATATTTCTCAGCATATTTCTCAGATCAAAAAATATCATAATATAACTATTTCAGAAATAGATTCTTTTTTTCCCATAAAATTATTACATTTGTATAATTTTAAGAGTACAATAATTAACGGGCTTTACGTGAGTTCTAACTAAAGTTAAGCCAAACGATTGAATTTCATCATATAAAGTAAAAGTAGGAGCTTATGGCATGAGCGGGAGAGGGGAAAATAGAGAGACATTCTCTTGCAACAGTAAATTGTAAAAAGTTTGGCAACCAGTGCCATAAAATTGAACTATTTGTACGTATTTCATGAGAAGTAGAGGTGCAAAGAGAGTACGTAATTTAAGAGAATCATAGCAAACTTAAGAGTAAATAGAGAAAAAAGAAAATATTAATCAAAAGCAAAAATAAAGAAAAAGAAGTAAAACTGTGTTACTGTTTCTTATTTTTTTATTTTTTATTTCTTTTTGTTTTTTGTTTTTTGCTTATGCTGCCATGTTAAAGGCTTATTCATACATATTTTGTTGCTGTATTTACTGCGGCTGCTGCTGCAACAATTTATGCTAATTAAACATATGATTTGTCAAATGTCATTATGTGTGTTTTCTTACACACACACACACACACACACGCACACACACATACGTTTACGCAACTGTCATTTTACACTTATAAAATGTTACGTAAATAGCAAAAAACATTAACAGCAACACATAATAATGACAAAAATCTATGAAATTTTCTATAAATGAATTTTGTAGGATAAATATGCCACAATTGCATTTTCCTTTACATTCCTCTATCTCTCTATCTATCTGTCTGTCTGTCTGTCTATTTGCTTTCCCATGTACCCAACTCATGATTGTCTATCTGTCCATTGTATAACATGTGTATGTGTGTGTGTGTGCGTGTATGCGTGTGCGTGTTTTTTCGATAAGTGTCCATTTGCGCCAATTTTATTTTATTTTATTTTTTTTTTTAATTATCACTTCTTTTTTTTTTGTAACTTTTACATATTTCATCCGCAACGTTCTTTTCTCAAACAATATTTTCATTTCATTTTAATATTTTTTGTTCACAGTAAATTGAAAAAGGACAAATAAACAAAGAAGAAACAAAAAAAAAAAAAAAGAAAAAGCCAACAAACACAGAGAAGAGAGAAAACGCAAAAAAAAAAGAATTGGCAAATTTAGAAAAATATTTTTGAGAAGACGAAATGCTTACGCAGATGTGTATGTGTATGCCATGTATGTACAAGCGATTTTGTTATTCATCACGCATTGGTCTTTGGTAGCCACAAAAATGTCCCACAATATGATTCATATTCAAATATTTCATATCATTTATCTCTTTTTCATTTTGTTTTGCTTTTCTTCTCACTAAATTTGGTCTAGAGATTTTGTGTGCACATACAATAACACCAACAACAATAACAAGAATAATAACAACAATAACAAGAATAATGATAAAATGTTGCTGATATTTTCGCTGTTGTTGTTATTATTATTATTATTATTATTATTGTTTTTATTTTTCTGCAAGAAGAATTTGCTGGCATCTCATTTTGTACAATGGACAATTTAAGGAAACATTCACCTATTTTCATTTCATTTCAGTTTTATTTGTTGTTTTTTTTTAAATTTTGCTGTATTTGTTGATTTCTTTATTTGTTTATTTATAAATTTAATTACACATTTTTTAAGTGCGATATTTATCGTTTGCTGTTGCTTATGATGCCGCTGTTGTTTTTATTAGTAGTTTTATATTTTTAGCGTTGTTGTTGGTTAAATGCCGCTTCACTTCATTTCAAATCATTTCATTTTTATATCTAACAAAATTTTGATGACGTAAAAGAGATTACGCCATGAGAGAATTAAAATACGTATGTATACGTTTTTATTTGTAAATGAAATTCAACTTTGTCTACTCCTCATTAACATTTTTTGTTTATCTCTGTATGTATGTATGTATGTATGTATGTATGTATGGGCGTGCGTGCATTTGTGTGTCTGTGTGTGGTAATTTAACATTATTTTATAACAATTATAATAATCAGATTAGACATGAAATTAAATTTTGTGACTAAACATTATTCGGTCACACATCATTTGCAACATTCAATTTGCCTGATGCCCAATGCCCAATGCCCAATGCCCAATGCCTGATGTCGGATGTCGGATGTCTGATGCTGTTTATAATAACTCTAATGGCTCTATTGTAGCAATTTTGTTTTTTAAATTGTTTATGTCTTACATAAAAAAAATAAATAAAAAAAAAAAAGAAAAATTTATGAAATGTAAAAAAGGATCATTGAAAAATTTTTTCTTTTGAGAAAAGAGAAAACGTCACAAATTTCAATTTCAATTTCCAGATAAGCCTTTTTTTTAAATTTAAATTATACATCTCTCAAAATACGAGTTCTCCAACTTTTTTTGTTCATATTGAGTAGATTGGAGTAGCCCATGGATTTTTTATTTATTCATATTTATTTTATTCAATGAAATACAATTGTGTTTTTTTTTGGTGTGTTTTCCCTTCTCCCTCTTTCTGCTTTGCTTTATCTTATTCTTATAAAGATTATGAAATGACGTAAGCACTTTAAATAGCAAAGAACTATTTAAAATTTGTTTGATGGTACTTCCTCCTTCAATTATCTTTTTATGCTTTGGCTCCGTCTTTTTATTCTTATTATTTGTTTTTTTTTTTTTTTTTGTTATCACTGATGGTGAATATGTAACTGTTTTTTTTTTTTTTTTTTTTTTGTTCAATTCACCACTATCAATGAATGTTAAGAGAATATTTGAGAACAATCTTTTAAGGGTTGTCTGTCCTATTTGGTTGTGATATTTAAATTCAGTTCATGAATGAACTTTCAAATAACGCAGATAAGCGCTAATCAACGTTTTTTCCTTACTTTATTTTAATTCTTCAAAGGAACAAATTTATATAATATAAAATTGAAATTAGAAAAATAATTTTTTATATAGAAAAAAAAATCCAATAAAAGTATCAATTAAAGAAAATTGATGACGCAAAAGTGTGGACTTGTCTTTTTTTTTTTTTTTGTGATAGCTAGAAAAACCAGAAGAATATTAAATGTATGAAATTTCAAAAAATTTTTATGTGAACATACGTGTGTGCGTGTGTGCGTGTGTGTGTAAAATGTTTGCATTAAACATGATGCATCGTTAATGTTTAATCTTTACATGTTTTATAATATAATTTTATTTATAATCAGTTTCTTCATTATCACATTCATTATAATTATGATGGATGGACAGATGGACAGATCGACAAATGGATGGTTAGATGCATGAATGATCGAATTGAATAAATGAATGAATACATTGTGTTGTGTATGAGCGTGTGTTTATATGATTTATTTAATGAGCTCCAAATCAAAAATGAAAAAAAAAAAAGCAGTTAAACTTATTGTTTGAGTTCATGGCCACTTCATCATTTTTTTTAATATCCCGTTTAATGTTTAACAAAGAGAACTGGAATTGTTGTTTTGCTATTAGGGTTTAATATTGTTTTTAGCTCTTTTTCTTTGTGTTTTTTTTTTTAAATTTTAAGAGAGTAACTGTAAAGAGGAAGAGTAAGTGTACTTTGTATATATTTAACGAGTATAGAGCTTATATTTAAGAAAAAAATTCATAAATATAAATAAAAGAGAGTTTCCATTCAGTTTAAAACAAATTGTTCAATTGCTAATTACTGTTAATTATTTATCTTAAGTAGGATGCATCTGTTTTTCTTTCCTTCCCATAATATGTCATGGTACAAAAAATTATATCATTTGATATATTGTAGACAGATTAAAGGAGTAATAGACTAAGGCATTGGCGGATATTTTAATGTAATTAAGACAGTTCGCGTTTTCCTTGCCTCTCCATTAAGTTAACTTACTTTATTTTTATTAAAACATCTTTAGTAATCCTGCTCTCTTTGATTTAGCTCTCCTTTCTGCTCCTTCTCTCTGTGATAAAAACTTTGTCTCTTTTAATTTTACATTTAATTGTAATGATGACAGTGGTGAAATGAAAAGCTCTATAACAGTGAGTTTTCGTAAGCAGCAGAGAATAAAATAATGCAATAACAATAACAAATAAAATATAATGTAAAATATACAGTTATAATAACGCAATTGTAACGATTTAACGTGACAGCGCAGTTTTTTCTTTTTTTTGCTTTGGCGCTATGCTTATGAACTTTGTGAAGTTCAGTTAAGCTCACTTCCATTCTGCTCTGTTCTGCTCTGTTCTGCTCTAACGTTTAGCTCTTTTTTACTGTTATCTATAGCTTGTAGCATTATAGTTTTATATTGACTTTCTCAAAGCAGAATATAACATGGAATAAAACAAAAGCAAAGAGAAATAGTGGAAATAGTAGCAATGGTCAGGTAAAGCAGCAGAATAGTCACTACATATATATATATATATATATATATATATATATATATATATATATGTGCAACATATATATGCAGTATCTAGCTCTTTTGTTGACCTCATTTTATAACGATATCTCAAGCCATTTGGTTATATTATCGGGTATTTAAATTGAACATTTCTTTGTTTATACTTTCATATAAAATTTTCTATTCTGGCCACTTTAAACGCTTATCATTAAATCGCGCATTGTGTTGCTATTATAGTTTGAAGTAAATCCCTTTAAACTATAAGGTATATACATATGCATCTACAATAATAGTTTTTCCTCATACAAATTATTGCAAGTAGTTTGAATTGTTTGGGTTTGAACGGTGTGTGTTGCCTCTATTTTTAAGTGCTTTCAAATAAATTTATTAGACAAATAAATAAAATTTTGTTTTAGTTGATTTGTTTGGTATTGTATTTTTTTTTCTTTTACTTTTTTTTTATAAAGATGTTTTGTTTATATACAGATAAGAGTGTGCGTGTGTATCGGTAAATTGAATTTCATAAATGTCATACTAATTAAGTCAAGTGTGCAATTTTTATTTAAATATTTCAAATGTCTAAAAGAAAAATAACAAAAAAAAAAAAAAAAAAAACAACTTAAATTTCTCTATTCATTATAATTAGTTATAAATTGTGTACTAATTTATGATTATTCTTTAAAATGGGGGGAAAAAAAATGCCAAATTAATATAAAAAAAGAGCAAAATTTAATTAGCGCATCGTTATAAAATTTCATGTGAGGCCATAAAGAGATGAACGCTATTGTTTATTTTATACAAATTTTAGCACTTGATAAATTTTATGAAATAGAAAACGGAAACGGAAATAAGTGAAAAAGAAAAAGAACAGCGGAAAACTTTTCCATCAAAAATATCAAAAATTGATAAATATTGTAAACAATAAGAAAAATAATAATAATAATAAATGCTTTAATTGAATCATCGATAGTTTTTTTTTGTTTTTTTAAAAATATACGATAAAACATAAAAAGATACCACCAAAATTGCTGGGTTCACAATTGATATAATTAGGAGAAGCAGTAGCAGTAGCAGTGGCAACAACGCCCAAATTCATTCCAATTATCACAATCAATTTGGTATGTATGTACTTTTTTTTTTTTCTTTTTTTTTTTGGTTTGAATTGAACAAGTGAATTTTGTAAAATTTGAAGGAAAAGACGTTTAACATTTTAGCTTAAATTTAGATTCTTAAACAATTGGAAAAAATTTACATGATTTCTATCCATAGAAATTAAAACTATTGGATTAATTTTTTTCTCTGATTTTCTAGAATTTTTTTTTTTTGTTTTGATTTTTATTGAAATTTCTTCAAAATCTAACTGCCTATTTAAGCATCATAAATTGAGATAAAACTCAAGTATGGGCTCATGCTTGCTGGCCTATGTCGGAATCATCATATTATATTCTTGCCCAAAATTCTCTTATCCCAGACCTTTGCAGTTACACTTTTTTTTTAACTTGTTTGAAATATTCCATTTT